>BLKR01002799.1:0-177033 GCA_011170035.1 Teleogryllus occipitalis
ACCAATACAAACAAGAAAAAACCGGTCTTATTTTCTTGTTTTATTGGTAACGGTTACGTAATATAATACAACTTTTACACTACTAACACTTCATTCTTCTAATAAACCTTAAGGAAACGACAGAGACACGGCTGAGAGACAAAAATATATATAATTATTGAAAAGCAAAACGATATATAAAATTCCATGTCTACAACTGATTTCAAAGTCATTTGTCAGATACATACTCTAATGTACAGAATAAAAAATGAGTAATGCAGGCTAGGATTTGAACCCGAGATCTTCAGAACAAGATGAAGCCACCCAACCAAATACGCTACGATATTGTCCTTGGGCAGGTCACTTATGTAGTGTTTTGAATATTACAATGTTCTTGATGCCAGAAAATTCTTTCGAAAAATCGCAACAGCTACTGTTTATTTCAGACAGAATTCTAAATAAAACGTATTTTAAAATTTAGTATTTAAAACGATTGCACTTGGAAATAAATCTCCAGCATGTGTATTGGTGGTGTTCGAAAACATATATATTGTCACTATATAACTCAAACTTTTGCGAAAAACACTCATATTTTAAGAAACGTGCACATGAGATGATTTGAAAGACTAATAATGAAGAGCAGATTACATTAAGAAAGAAATATGTATAATTATCTTTCGTCTAACGCAGTGTATTCTTCAGACAACGTTCACAGAAGTAACGAATAGTACACAGAAAACTGCCAGAATAGCAAACATTCGTTTCGGTACATTTTTCAGTTTTAGAGGAATATCATTTTGTCACTCAATAGATCTTCATTGTATTAATTGTAATAATTAATTAATTGTATTGTAATAATTTTTTCAAATATACAATTTGTCCGATTTGTTACACACGATTCAAGCAGGAATCTTTAAGTTAAATTTACTATGCGCACGAATGAAACAATTGAATATTTGTAATATTGAAAAATTAAAACTTTGTAAGGAAAAAGACTTACAATGTTTTTAAAAACACGTTGCAAAGGTTGCGATAGCTTAGTGGCATCGTTACCGTTTTCCCTGTAACGTTACTGACCGCGAGGCCCTAGAGTTCGAGTTCCGACGTTGGCGGATGTTCGACTGTGGTTACATATGTAGGTCGAAATACTTTGGAGCCGCTTTTAAGAAAAGTTTGAAAATGCTTCCCAGGGGCTTCAACTAAATTACCCCAAAATTCAAAGAATTATTTTCAAAATCGCAGGGCCTCGTTTCGGGCCAGATCGTTAATGGAAAATTAGTTTTGACAAAAATTCTACGAATAGTTTACACACTAGTGTTCACAGAGAAACAGACAGACAGACCAGTGGACACATGGACAGAGAGACGTACGTTTTGATATAATAACAACACTCTCTTGGTAACTTAAGACCCCAAAACGTGTAATTCCATTAAATTCTCGACATCGATTTACTGCAACATTACATACATACCTCTCTAAATATTACTTTTGTTACTCTGAATGTTTACGAGGAAGTAAAAATAAATATATAAATAAATACACTTTCACACACCACAGAGTAGGTTACACGCAAAAAAGAATAATTACAGAGCCCGAATTCCTGCCCGTGAGAATGCAGTTCTAATGTTATTACATAAACAGGGGGTCCCACCAACTATGGACCACCCCCACAACTTCTAAACGGTTCAGGATATCGAAATGAAGTGTTTGCTGAATAATGCGGAATCATGGGGCAAGTAAGGAGCCGTAGAGAAATTATCTATAATATTTTTAATTTTCGAGAAATATAATCATCTTCGATTTTTAAATGGAACTATATATTTTTATCACCAGCAATGGATAGACCATGAAAAGAGGATTAAAATGATGTATCATTTGCTAATATTTTGATAGTAACTTGAGTATAAAATTAGGCTTTCTGACATGTGATTTTGAATTAAACTGGTAATCGTTGCAACTCTAGCTTTTGGGGAAGGTGGCCATCACGACGTCCAGACTGTTGCGTCTTGACTGAGAGGGGTGGCAGTGGGGGATAAGAGGCATAACTACAGTAATTCTTAGTGATGGCACAGACATCACACTAAGAAATACCAATTTTGACAATCAGAATGGGAGACATTTTCCATTTATTTATTTGGATTTAACTTGCCTTCTACTGAACTTTCAAAACATTGATCGTTCCAAAGAACGATATAAAAAGTTGGTAGCGTAAAGATGTTAATAATAATAAATATCATTTTCAAACTGAATAAGAAGCCAACCACCGTCTCTTCGTTGGTAAATGTCATTTTTAATTAAAATGATCACTCGTCCACTTTGTAACCATACGACTGCTATTCTTGAATGGAAAAGAAAACTGTACACTTCCGTCTTCTGCATTTTCAAGTTTGAGGCAGCACTTGGCGCTATGAAATGAGAAACTCTCTAATCAGAATGAACAGTAGCGAATGCAGATATGCATTTTTGTTAAAGTTTGGTAGTTACACTGATAGAACTGTCAAGAGTATTTCAAGTTTTTTATTACTTTGTTCTTCTGGTTGTACGTGTTTAAATAGGAAGTTAAATTACTGTGAATAATAAGAGAAAATGTCTACCTATCTATTATTTGACGAATTAATCAAGATATTACAATGAAAATCTTTAAGAATTCATTCGCTTCCCATATATTAAAGTGATAGCTTGTTTCTGCACTGAGTTCGAGTTTTGTAAATTTAGAAATGACCTTTATAATAATAATAATAATAATAATAATAATAATAATAATAATAATAATAATAATAAAAATAATAATAATAATAATAATAATAATAATTATTATTATTATTATTATTATTAATTTTATTATTATTATCGTTTTCGCTACAATATTTTTATTTCGTTCTTTTCGATTATCGTTGATTTGGAATTTCAGAAGAAGAAAAGTTCAACTCAGATCAACAACTGGGAAAAAATTCTCATTCAGATCGTTAAAATTGATGTTTGTTCATATGTTTTTCATGTCAAGATCATGAATTGCTGCAATTACACCTTCATCCTACACGGCCATCTCTCTCACACTCCTCTCTTCACAAAACAGTATCAACGTCGCGAAGGCCACCTTCCCAAAACAGCGACTGTTGCAAAGGCTACCCGTTTACTTGAAAATCTGATACCAAAAAATCTAATTTTATACTCAAATTACTCTTAAAATACTAACATATGATAAATCATTTTATTCCAATATTCATCATGATAACATTGCTGATGAAAAAATATATAGTTCAATTTAAAAAATCAGACATGATTACATTTCTCGAAAACTAAAACTATTATAGAGAATTCCTCTACCAGCATGTTTCCTGCCCCAAGATTTTGCATTGTTCAGAGAAAACTGCAACTCAATACCCTGAACCGTTTAGAAGTTATGGGGGTGGTCCATATTTGGTGGGACACCCGGTATCATATAAACATGAGAAACCCTATGTAACTTGATCGATGATAAATGAAAGTGATTGCTGTATACTAAGCGAATGAATAGGGATGACTAAATACGTCTCGTAGTGGAAACCTCGAAATGTTTACTTTTCATAGCGTCAACTTCGGGTAGCTATATTTTCTTAATTAAACCCCAAAATATCCAAGCAATTATTTCAAATTAAATAAAACTACAATTTTATTGACAATAATACTAACCTGATATGACTTTCTACAAACAATTATAAGGAGATGTGAACTTCATCCTAAATTTTCATCCTAAATCGTTACTTTTAATTTTAACGATTATGTTAATGTTTGCTACTCAGAGACACGGAGCACGCTCGAAAGAACACAATAAGTAAACGAAATTGAGGATATTATGATTATTATGTCATAGTAGCTTCATTGTTGAAATGACGACTGATTCTTTCATATGAGATTTTCTGTGTTTCATGAAGATGACCTCGGCGTATTCGTATTTCGAAGACGTGTAAACTTCCACGATTTTGACGCGATAAGCGATGACCTCAAATAATCCACTTCGATTCAGAGGGTAGTGTCAAAAATCATTGGCGTGTTAGTGTCGAATGGAAAAGAATGCGTCTAGGAATTGTTTTGAACTTGGAATAATTGAATTTTAAAAACATGTTTATTTGCAAACTTTGCACCCTCATTGAAATTTACTTAACTGCATACGTAAGTTCACATTCCTTCAATTGCAAATGTCCATAAATAAACATATGTCAATACAATATTATAATAGTATTATTACTTTTTCGCATATTCCATGCTGATGCTATATGCTTCTAAAGGCAGCAGACTTACTGGTTAGAATGAAATTGTGAATGTTATAACAATGTATTTCGTATTTGGAACGTGTGAATACTGAAGAGCCGGAAGCTTTAATGTCTATATTTATACGTCAAGACAATTAATGCAAAATTATTGTTTTCTTGTATATTTAATTTGAAAAATTTTCCACAATTTTATATGTAAAGAATTGGCTTCCTAAGAAGGTGGATAAAGGCTTTCTCGAGGGAAAGCGAGTGTTACGATTTACGCTTACAAGCTCAGCCTATTTCACCTTGAAACGTGTGGAGGAAGGACGCAATTTTCACCGGGAGGTATTTCTGGAAGCCAATTGATGACTCTTTCTTGCTCCCAAGTTGAAGATTGTTCGGTAGCCGACTCGAGTAGTATTTTAAAATTTATGCTGTAATTGTTAAACAAATGGAACTTAAAGTATTTAGAATAAAATGAAAAATTAAGGAGCTGAAAACCAGGAATATCTAACCAGCGACAATTTTCGTGGCAATTAATGTTGTGGCCGCTTGTCCTCTCCACCCCGTTAGGAACTTCAAATGTATTTGCCGGAGAAACTTAGCGAGCCGTTGCAAAACGGCTTGTAGAAAAGCTTAACGTGGGAACTGCCAAAAAAATAGTTGTCATGACATGCTAATTTCTTATAAACAATTACGTATCTCGAAAACGAAAGGAAGCGCTAATCGGATTGCGGAATTTTACATCTCGTTTAAAGGCAATTTTAAAAAAGCAATACGTTTTTTGTAAAATTTATAAACAATTTCCAAATTTTGCAATTCTAAAGTGGGAAGGGTTTTCTGATGTCCCAGAACCAAAAACTGCGAATTAACAATTTTGCAACAATTAACAATTTTATAAACAATTACGAAATGTGCGCTATTCCTGCCGGGGAGTGTCCCCAAATTGTCCTTGATTTGATGATAGCAAAATAACAATTTTGACATGAGATGCAAATTAATTGCTTAATATCTAGTTTAATTGTTACTTTAATGATAAATATACAGCTGGTCTTTGAATTTTACTTTATTTTATTGAAATGGTTCCCTAGAAGTCCTAACGATTCGAGAAAGACAGTATTTTGCATTTTTGCAAATGTAATATACATATGAACAATTGAAAATATGCAATTATAATCGTTTTTCTTATCGCAAAATTCTGTAGTAAACTGGTCATTTGATAAAGTTCATAAATTGCGTTTGGACAAGAATATTGGAATTTAAATAACTATAAGAGCGTAATTGTTCTAAAATTAGTGTTATTTTATCTGATATCAATGTAATTTCTTCAAAAAGAATTGTGTTAACAGTGGTTAAGTGCTATGAGTTCATATATATTTCAATGAATTTATTTTCATGTTCATTGAAGTGTTTCTTTCATGTATTTTTCATTTGAAAATACTTCCACATCTGAACTGGCGGCGCCCGCCATTTTGTACGACGTAATTTTGTTAGGGCACTCCCCCCTGCGTTTAGATTGGCTACGATGGTTTGTGAGGCTCCGCCTGCGACGTTTCGTCATGACAAGGGCTGTCCAAGCCGTGCAAAAGCTGAACTTAGCCGCAGACGGCCGCGATCAATTTATGTTTCCAGTACTGTACCATAAATTTAGGATGAAAGTTCTGCTTGTAGCAACCATTGATAGCTTTGATTTTTTTCCAATTGTCTGCTGGGTTAGAGAAGCAATTTATTGATGAGATAAAATCAATCCAACACTGCCTTTTATTTTCTTTATATATTCGTCTTGCTTTTGCTCGTGTTCTTTTATAATCAATATGATTTTCTATGGTTGGATGCCTCTTGTATTTGTTGAATGAGTGTCTGTATAATTTATGGGCATTTTTGCAGTCTTCATTCCACCAAGGTAGTTTTTTCCTTATTGGTTTTCCTGAAGATTTTGGGATTGTTTCATCAGCTGTTTTTAGGATGAGATCAGTCAGTTTCTCAATTTTTTATTGAGGGAGATTGAGGAATTCTCCTCTAACATATTAATTTCATTTATTTTTGTTGATAATATTTCTTTGTATCTGTCAAAGTTAGCGTTTTGGAATTTCCATCGAGGATGATAGTTAGTGCAAGCAGACACTGAGGTATTATTAAAGTAAGATATGAGAATGGGAAAATGGTCACTTCCATGTAAGTCTTCTGTAATACTCCAGTCCCATTTAGAAGCAATAGAAGATGAACATATTGTTAGATCAATTGCACTGAACCTTTTGTGTGTATTATTAAGGTGAGTGTGTTGATTTTTGTTAAGTATCAATATATTTGGGTCTTCCAATATTTTTTTAATAATCTTGCCTCTACTGCCATCTTTATACGATCCCCACATTAGGCTGTGACTATTAAAATCACCTACCATAATAAAAGGTTTAGGTAGCTGATCTATGATTTTTAATATTTCATTTTCTGTAAAATTATAACTATTAGGGAGGTAGATATTACAGATACTCAAATATTTTTTCCCATGTTGATTTTGACTGCTTTACATTCAATATTGGTGTTTATATGAATTTCATCTGCTTGAATATGTGATTTTATATATATAGCTATGCCTCCACTGGATATTCTTGGATTACTTCTATTCTTTAAGTATACAGAATAATTTTTTAATTGTGGTATCACCCTTTCTGAATTATTAGTTTCCTGCAAGCATATTACATCTGGATTATATTTGTTAATCAGAATAAACAGATTTTCTCTTTGAGGCCTAAATCCATTGATATTCCATTGTAAAATGCTTTCAACCATTGTTAGTTAATATTTAATTTAATAGGATGAAATACTTTAACTTGTATCACTAGAGTACTCTGATTCATTGCTTTTAATGTGTTTATTTAATTTCTTTTTTATATTTGTAAATCTTCTCTTCATATTTTTATCCTTTAATTTTGGATATGTTCTTTCTAACATTTGGATCAATTGAGTTAAATCAGGGGTAAATTCTAGAGCTATTTCAATTATCTCAGTGCTGTTTTTAGTTTTTTCAAGAAAACTCTTCATTTGAATAAAATTCAAGGGATATTTGTTGTTTGGGTCCAATAATATTTCCTTGAGAGGGGCCAGTTGAGTGTTCAGTTTTTCAGATTCTTCAATATTAGTACTTTCTAATCTTGACTTTTTATAATTCTTCTCTTTTTCTTTTGCAGTGAGGTCAATATTGAAATGTTTATCAGGTTCTGATGAGGGTTCAATAAGTGGGTCTGAGGTTGTTGATGATAAGGATATAGGCCGTTTCTTAATCAAATTATTTGTGGAGTTGGGGTTGTTTGATTGTGGAGTTTGAAGAGCAGGGAAGTCACCAAATTGAGGTTGGGTTAATACAGGGGCATCATTATTGGCCTCAAGATCTTTCTTCAAAGTGTTGTCTTCACTCTCTTTTGTGTGAATAGTTTCTTCAATTTGAGTGGATGAGTTAGATGGTGGAGGTATTTTTGAGGTTACATTCATATCAGTAGAGGGTGATATTACTTTTTCATTGATGTTATCTGCAGGTTGAGGATTTGGTATAGAAGAGAGACTTTGGTTATGTTGTTGAGTAACTTCAGTTTCCATTTCATCATTTCCACTGGGTTTACTGGGACAAAGCTGAGCTACATGTCCTTCTTGATTACAAATAAAACAGGTCATGATATCAGTAGAGAAGTATATACGGTAAGAGGTATTGTCAAAATAAACAACAGTTGAATCTGGTAGTTTGTTTAGATCTTCAGGTTCTATGTACACTTGTCTTCTGAAGCTCATAATATGCGAGAAGCCCGGTTCAGATATTCCTGCTTTTATGAACGAGATCTTGGAGGATGTTGTAATTTTCCTTTTGGTGAACTCCTTTTCAATTATATTGTGTGGTATGATTGGGCACACGTTGGATATAATTACCCTTTTAAGTTTACTAATGAGAGGTCTAACATTGAGTTCACGATTATTTATAACAATTGTTTTATTTTTATCAGTGAATTTATCTGCAACGGCTTGACTTGACAGAAAGATACATATTCGGTTGTTAGATATGCGTGAAACAAATCTAATATTACTAGCATCAACAATAGAGGCAACCTTGCTAATATAATCTTTAATTGAAAGTCCTTCTTGAGCTTCGATTACAATAGCTTGTTCTTTAGATGGAAAGGAATCTGATGATGTAGCACCTGCATATGACTTCTTTAATGACATACCTTGTTGTGAGTCCGTACTGTTGGGGTTTATGTCTCTCCTGTTGTCAGGAGAATCCATTTTTCCTGGAGGTACAGCTGCATCTGCAGCTGTACGTGAAATTCACGTGATGATATACTGTGTTTTGCTTACAGTATTAGAAACAGATTCGTATAGTTACAACAAGTTAGGTAAATAACTCGTGTATCGTTTGTCCACCACTGTTCACAGCACGACCTACTCGTACAGCGTCCCGGCGTCGACCTAAATATTCTTATTAAATCCATGAAAAATCGTTGATTATCTTTATGTTTGTAGCATGCGTGCAATTCAAATTCAAACGTGCAATTAAAACGACACATCTTACCAATCATAATTCAGAAACGGAACCCAATTGTGTAATTATGAAACTATAATACAGACGTAGTCAAGGTATTTGCTGTCGGCCATGAAACATGAAAAACATGTGCATCACAGATTACGTCCCTACAGCAACTACATATAAACAACGAATGAATAAAACTAAATTGGGGAAGTAAAAGTTAAGCTAGGTGACTTATGAAACAACATAGAATATTTCACGAGAATAAATTAAATGTTTTACATGTAAAACATTTGTTTTACATGTAAAACATTTGGTCTTAGGATTATTATGAAATAGAATTAATAAGAAATTTTCTTCTTCTTCTTCTAACCAGTATGCAAAACTTCGTCCGAAGTGACTAGGTTTTTCCCGCCAATATTTATACATGTTGTAGTCTCTCACATACCTGTCTTTACTGTTCGTGAAAAGTAATTTTTTCATGACTTTGTCAGCTTCTAATATTTTATCAGCAATATGCTTAGTACCTTCCATTTGCAAATATTTCGATGAAATAAAAAACAATGCAAAGCCCATTAAAATATATCTTTCTCAGAAGCAACACTTCGTCATGAAATGCATTCCTCGGGTGTAAAAGATGTGCTTGAATTAATCATAAATGCAAACGAAAAAATATTGAATATGTGTATAAATGGTGTTGCATTCATGGTGTATTAGAAAACTCGCTCCTATCGTCGCTCGTTTTCTTGAATATACCATTCATGCAATTATACTCCTCTTTATACACTCGTTTATTGTACCTTAACAAACGGGTCACAGACCGTGCGCGATCTTTCCTACCTCTTCCTCGTCCTATTCTCTCACCTTACACACATTTACACTAACATGCACTACGCTACCACACATGACGAGAGACCGGTCTGGAGCTTAGAGATTGTCCAGGCTCGGGCTGTGCCCCGCTGGTGGGAAAAACCCCGCTAGCCAATGGTAGGATCTCGCCATCCAGCAGGAAAAGAACACTGCCGCTTTCCGAAGAAAAAAAAACACTTACGGGACAAATGACCTTAGTAGTTGACACGTCCGGAATCACTATTAATCAAACAATGAGTGACGCTTTCGCCAAGTACGAGCTGCGTCGTGCTATTCGGTTTCTTCAAGAAAAAGGGAATTGTCAAGCAAAAATTCACAAAAGAATGAGTGGAGGTACACGGTTTAAATTCTCAAACAAATGAGGAATGCTGGCTTCTGGATATGCCCTCATTCATGACAACGCCAACCACCATACTTCCGTTGTAACAAAACATCTGGGGCAGATGGGGGCGTACTTGATCATTCGGCTTATAGCCCGACTGGCGGGGAGCGATTTTCATCTCTTCCTCGCATTGAAGAATTGACTGAGCGGCTAAAGCTTCCGGCCCAATGAGTAGCTTCAAAGCAAGGTTCAGATCCATGTTACATCAATGTTCGAGAAGAGGAAATCGAAAAGCTTATTCACAGATAATACAAATGTCTGAATCTTTACGTCGATTATGTAGAAAAGTAACTACGCGAAAAATCATTATTTTCTTTACTTTAATATTTTTGTTATAGACATTGTTCATCGGAAGTTGGAAAAAAACGTCGTATATTCAGTTGATGCAACTCTACAATGTTACTCAAACATTCATATTTATTAAATATACACGTACATGTACATGTAGACCTGCACCATGGTTTATAATATTTCAGTTGCAATTTGGTTCAATCAAAATAGCTAGGTTTTATTTAAACTGAACTTATTAGATAAACACACAAATGTCGCAAAAGAAGGATCATTAACGTGCAAAGAAAATAATATAAGATTTTATTCAATTCATACTTAACGTTGTATTTATTATTCTGCACTAGGAATATAAAACACACGTGTTGTAATTGTAATTCTAAAGCTTTGAGTCGTGTGCTTTCACTTATTAGATAAAAAGAATTGAATGAATCTAAACAATAGGCATGTGAATAAGAAAAAATCAAAATATAAGGAAATTACACTTTAGAAATGACCAATAAGAAACCTGACGATCTACACCTGTCATTGTAAATAATTTTTCCCTTCACAATGAGAGCGGCAGATTGTGAAAATATGCTCTCAATTAAAATATAAAATGTACTTCATTTGGGCCTAAGTGCTCTTAAGTCGTTCATTAAGGGAGCTACCCTTGTGTGGTGGTTAATTCACTTTTCTTAATAGCCAAGGGATAATGGCCTGCAGATGACGTTTCCAACGAACTTTCGACACGTAGTTGGTTTCTGAAGAGTTCTGAAGCTAGGCCAATAAAAAAAAAACTACAAACATTTTTTCTCAACACCTCTACAAGTTTTTTAAGCTTCCGATGGGAACAATTGAAATCGAAAGTATCCAGAAATAAATAAAACTTGAATTGATTATTTCTCCAAAGCATTTGATGTTGGAAGATCCATGTGCCATACTACAAAGCTTCCACTCGCCAGAAAGGAATTGTAAATTTGTTTGTCAATATTTCTGAAATTGACACAAACATGATTGGAGTGACGTAATAAATGGTATTTATGATTATAATAAAGTAGATATAGAAAATGTATATCAACGGAAATGCTATCATAATAGTACATTACGAAACGATAATGTAATGAAGAGCATTAATACACGAGGCTGATATGATACGAGCGAGGTACGAGCGAGTATCGTAAATTTCACACGAGTGTATTAATTCTCAATACATCGAGTTTCATACGGTACTTTTTATGACTTTTGTTAGTTAAACTTTTACACTGAATCGTTTCGTGGCGGTTGAAATGTAGGATTCAGCCAAGGTCACCTAACCCTACCCTACCCTGGCTGTGGTTACCAGTCCGCATGCGAAGGAGTACTGCGCTAGTCAAATAGGATCAAAGTGAAATTACGATCTAATTTATTTTAAATAATATCCCACGAAAAAATTACTATTAATAAAAGAAAATAAAGAAAAGAAAATATAAGAAAAACTGATACGCATAATCAAATTCAATTTTAATGTACACAATCGAACGAAGCATTTACTAGAACGGTTCTCAATGATTAATTGAGTGTCAATACTTGATTTGTAAACTTCTCAGTGATTGGTCAAGAACTTGTATCATAATGAAATCTGTATCGTAATGAGTATCATTATGCAACTGGTTGCAGTCAACAAATGACAGCATTATACAATGGAAGTAGAAAAACTATAATAATGAATGAAACTGTTGTATTTTAGGGTCAGGGGTTAGATGTGCACACATATGCAACTATAGAGTTGCTTTAATTTTGCACCAACAAATATAACAAAGTTAACGAAAAACAAATAAGCAAATACGAAATGAGCCGACCTGGATGGCCGAGGTGGCTAAGAGAGAGTACCGACTCAGCGCTTCGGTCCGAAGGGTTGCGGGTTCGAGTCCCGCCTTGGGCATGGCTGCTTGTCCCTTGTCTTTGTGTGTGTTGTCGCGGAGGGCCTCGCGTTCTGCTGACCCCAGATCAGAGGAGCCCGCAAGTGTTTGTCTAGTGTATGGTTGAATATGCGTCCCTTCGGGACGTAAAGGGCAACCGGCTGTCGGCTGGATACAAGCCCTAGGGAAAAAGATACGAAATGAGGTAGGACGGCATTCTTGCCGTATGGTGTCTCTGTTGATAACGGTGGCGCTGACCGGGCATGTCGACGATCGGCAGGGTCAGGTAACTATCGTCCGGTGCGGCGATAACTTGCGACCGGTTGGCAGCGAAGTGGCTGGCTGCTGGACAGGCCACGAAGGTCTCAGCGGCGCCTTCTCGGGAGCCGGTTATGCTGCGGCCTGTGGCACGTCGCAAGCAGCATGGGTCGTGTCCAATCGAGCAGAGAGCGCTCCGCTGCCGGGCTCGGGGTGTTAACCCCGCCTCCCGGTGAAGAGGAAGGGGAAGGGGAGGAGCCACTATCGGAGCGGCGGAGCGTAACCCCAAGTCCGCATCTGGTTGATGGTTTACCACACAAACAATAGTATCCATCATATCATTTAGAAATTAATGTTAAAATATTAAAAATGGTTGAGCGTCACGCTATGAAGTATAAAATGAAAATTAAAGAAATTGCGTAATTGCGAGCACTCAAATACTTAAATCAAAACATAATGATTTAAATTAAAAGCAAAGAAATGATACAATGAATAATTTTAAGCAAGATGTATAAAAGAGTATATTAATTACGTCACGATGGTACGAACGAACCGCATATCGGGGGCCTGTGTAAAACCGCCCTTAACCTGAAGACGCGATTCCTACGCATCATCTCTCGCCATTCTCTCTGCCTCGTAGCCCAATATATTGCAGGTTCCTTTCATTTTTGAAAAGGAAGGGATTGCCTTCTTTTTGAAACATTTTTTTTTTGTCTCTTTAGCCGAATAAGTCGACAACGGCAAAAGAAGTCTAAAAACGGCATCCCGCGGAGGTTTTATTACTTTAAAAATCTATAGAAATACCACACGCTTACATATCAGTGACCTTTTAAGTGCACCTGCATCAGGAGGTGCAGATAAGATCTTTATCACATGGAAGATCTACTCCTTCCCTACACCATAGCGTCGAACTCGAGTTTCGCTGCGTGCAAATAAACTGATTCTACACGTGGATGGCTCAAGCAGGGGGGTCCTGAAGTTGTTTCAGAGAAGTAAACGGTGTCATTTAACACTTTCGAACAACCTGTTATAACAGGTTTGAAAAGTTGCGAGTATTCGGCAATACGTTTGTTGAAAATAGTCTCTTTGGATAGTATTGTTAGAAAACTGGATTCGTGCATTAGTATTCAACGGAACAGATTGTAATATTGGAGGTAGAATCCGTCAGATACCGGATAAAAAGTCTGGTATAAGATGAAAACTAGTGGTGCTACATGGCACAGACTTTCTCGTAGTAAAGTTTCCTAATTTCCTCGGTGTAGACTGGCTTCATGGTCTTGCCCCATCCTCATTCTAGCTGCCGTCTATCATCGCCCAAATAACATTTTTTTGACATTTTATCAAGTTTTCGCTTTCTTAATGGTACAACCGAAATATTACTTCAAGAATATTAAAGAAGAGTAAAACCTCGACCTGAATAGAAAGTTCCATTGAAAAATTGGAAGCCGTTTTTAAGAAAAATGAGATTAAGCATTACTGTAAATGCGAAATTTGAAGTTCTCTTTACAGAAATCTTTTGAGCTCTCCAAAACCATTTGAAGCACTTCCGCTTACAAATGCAGTAAGGTATTCAAATCGATGGAAATTTGCAAATTAACGGCGTGAGAGATATTTGAAAAAAATTACATTTGTGTAATTTTTAAAAAACAAAAGAATACACCGAAATAAACTTAACGCCATATTAAACAATACAATAACACTGCAGTACATTTACTGAAGCACGAAGACTATGAAGACTTTTTCTAAAGACACATTCGCACGGGGGGCATAAGTCTATCTGTTGGTGGAAGTTTTCAAAAGTAGTGGTGATGAGAGAAGTAATGAAGTCCGAATTAATATCGAGGGTAGATGGAGGTGAGCACATCCATTAATTTGTCGTTGGATCAGTATTTTGTGTCAAATCCGAACTCGGTTTATACTGGATAGGTACTAGTATATTCTTGAGTGATTGCTGTGACCAGATTGTTTTGGGAACATCGTGAATATCGAAATTAGTACCAAGACATTGAAGGTGCCTCAATGACTGCAAAGGACGGCGATCACCTTATTGTTCGTCATGGAAAAGTTGGCGGACGCGATTTTTCTTGCGTTGAGAGCCGTTTTATGGATTCACTTTTAAGTTTTTCGAATTTGTCGGTGGATTTGTGATAATGTCTTCCACTTCTTGTGGAATACATACACAGAAGCACTTGGACGAATCTGAAGAAATACTGCTTAATGCAAATGGTGCGCAAAGCAAAGGGCGCGACAATTTTGGCAGAAAGGAGCAAGTTTAGTATTAATATTATTTAGAGAAGCAACGTTGGGATCATGAGGAGAAATACTGTGTGTTCTTGACGTATACCTAATTCTTGGAGTCAGCAAAGGTCTAGATTACACGAGCTTCATGGTACGACACAAGCTGCCACTAAAACACATTAAATGCGGTTCAAGCTAAACATTTAAAAACGATTTTATAGGTATAGGGATAATCAAACCACAATAGTAAAAAATAAATAGTATATATTTATTTTTTGCCCAGAAGTACCTTTCGGGGACAATATTTTCCCATCTTCCGTGGGTGTCTAACAAAGGGAAAATTGATTGATTAATATACATAGGAACAGTCGTGTAAAGAATAAAATAGACAAAAGAAGTGAATAAATACTACAATAATAGATTTTGAAAAATAATAAACTACATAAAATAACTTACTTCCCGTCGATAAATGTTGTTATATATATATATATATATATATATATATATATATATATATATATATATATATTGTGACGTTCGTGGCCCGGCCACAAACCCACAAGCACCCACACAACATCCGGCGTGTTCTAAGAAACATTTGTAAGAATGGAATGTTGATTGGAATGGAGTAGCAGATAGTACAAGAAGAAAAATAAGAAGTAGAAGGAGAAGAAGAAGAGTATGGGGTAAGAGAAGAATTAGAAGAAAAAAAAACGTTAAGTAAAAGAAGAGAAGAATACGACATTTTTTGACATGGAAGCAGAAGTGGAGGAGACGGATCTAGTAGATGAAATAGAATTAACAATCTGCGACGAAGATGATGAAAACGATGGCAAAGATGGTGAAGAGGGAGTAGAACAGTTTACTGATTGTGAAGCAAACGAAGAAATTACATTTGTGAAGAAAAGAAAAGTAATCTGGCGAAGAAATGGTTCCGTTAACCCTTCTATTGAAGAATATTTTCGGGCAGAAAATATTCTACGAATGTTTTGTGACGTGACGCCAGCCCCAGGTGTGGGCAGGCCCCACATTCATGAACGCATGACTTTGGCAGCCCCGCGCCTGTGGAAGACGCCGTTTCGTGGTTCTCGCACGCCCCTCCCCTCCCCCAGGCGGAGTTGTCGGCGGTGACTGACGGGGTGAGGGGTGAAAGAAAGCGGGGAAGCAGTGAGGGGAAAGGAGGGGAATGGAGTAGGAGGGAGGGCACCGGGAGAGTGCACCGAGGAGTGTCGGGGAAAGTCGCTGCCAGGGAGAGCGGCAGGTAGTAAGCGGTGGAAAGTGGAGGCAGAGAGAATAGGGACGTTAGAGCATTGGGCTTGCACGGTAGTGAGGTGTCTCGAAGAGTGTCGCGAGATAGTGAAAAGGGAACAGACGGAGAGGTGAAGAAGAGTTCTTGAAGTGTTACGGCCGGCGAGTTGGGGCAAACCGCCGAGTGGGGGCATTATGGGGCGTCCGTTGGAGCGGCGCCCGGGCAGCGCTTGCTATCGCACGGCCTTTCCGAGGACACGGTGGCGATCGACGGACTGTGGAAGGCGGCACGGCAGCGTTCCCGCAACGATAAGTACCCGACGGATATACCGTGTTATGGGTTACAGGTTGTTTGACATTGTTGTGTTGAGGGCGCGGAGAGAGGACTGGATGAGCCGCGACTGCGAAACTGTAGTAGTGAATTCTGTAAATAGGACTGAATTTTGTTAGTTTTTTTGTTGTTTTGACATTGTTGTGCTGAGGTAGCGGAGAGAGGCCAATGAGCCGCGACTACGGAACTGTAGTAATGAGTTTTGTAAATAGAATTAAGTTTGTTTGTTTTTGTGTTTGATGGGTTACAATTTGTGTGTTGTTAGACAGAGAGGCCTCTCGTCGTTCACGGATGGTGATCTTTTGTAGGTGCTATTGCCAATTAAAAGACGTTCTGTTTTCTGTTTTACAAAAATCTGTACTTTGGTTTTTCATTTCGAATGCGTGGGGGCAACCAGGAAAAGAACTCCGCCCCTCCCGGTCCCCGACTTCCGTCCCTGGAGGTCTCCAAAAGAAATTAGTGTACCTTGTCGACGGACGGCCCCGCGACGCGGACGGCGGACGCCATTTCGCCGCTCGCGCGCACCCCCCTTACGTCACAACGGTTACAATATATATATATATATATATATATATATATATATATATATATATATATATATATTTTACTATTGTGGTTTGATTATCCCTATACCTATAACATGGATTACCCCAAGACATCGGCAACCACCACGGAATTTATTTAAAAACGACACATTCTAAGCATTAAATAAAGCGTGCTTCGGCTCTTCGAGATTTCCTCTCTCCACCTCAGGTTAAGCTGCGGGCCCGTTCCGTGCGCAGGTGCTATTTCATGGCCCTTCTTCCAGCGCCATTTCGGCCCGCGGCGAAGACCATCGGCGAGGGCGGCGGCGGGCTACGTATGGGCGGGCGGCCGCCCTCCGCGCCGATTACGCCGCCCCCAGCGGACGCGGTCGCTTCCTCTTCCGCGCGCGATAAGGGCGCGCGCCGCTCCGGACGCATTCGCCGCCGTGGGGCGCGTGAAATAAAGCGGCGCGGCGGGTGGGCGTGGCCGGGGAGGTCCTGCTCCGCCCCGCCGCGCGCCCCCGCAGCCGTCTTAACGCTGCGCTCGGGCACAGAGTGCATGAAAGGGAAGGGGGCGCCTCTCTTTGATCATTCCGTCACTCGCGCGGCCGTTCGTAGCACGAGTACCTGCGCGTTGGACTCCGTCCAACACACCCATTATGAATTGTTGATTGATTGATTTTTCGTGTTTCCGAGCGCATCAACTGCTTTGGTCATTAGTCCCGTAAGCGAAGTGCATGTTTTCTTCTCGGGAGATGGCGGTGATTTTCCCCCATTGGATGGCGAGTTTTAGTTTTAGTTTTAGTTTTAGTTTTAGTTAATGTCTTATTTTACATGGCGAGACTCGGGCCATCAGGCCCGCTCTTCTGTCTAACCACGCAAATGTCGCTACGCTCCTTTCACCACTTGCGAGATCCGGCACCGACCTACCGTCGGCTAGTGGGGTTTCCCCCTAACCAGGACTCTCCCACCAGCGGGGTACCGCCCCAGCCGGGACAGGCTCTAAGCTCCCGACCGGTCTCCCGGAATATGTGGTAGTGTAGTGCATGTTAGTGTATGTGTGTGTGTAAGGGGAGAGAATAGGAAACGGAAGAGGAAGGAAAGATCGCGCGCGGTCCGTTTGGTTCGGCATTCGCCTGGTGTTGATCGGAGAAACCACGGAAAACTACCGATCAGTCCAGCCGGCCGCTAGAATTCTCCTTCAGACAGCGACTGAATTCGACCTAGCTGAAAAGCTAGTGTCGGAAATTCTGCCGCCGTCAGGACTTGAACCTAGGACCTCCCGGTCAGAGGCGCTGCAGTGACATCAGTTGATGCACTGAGCTACCACTCCCGGTCGCCTTATGAAGTTTATTTTTTTATTAACATCATTAGTACATTTTTTATTTTTTATCTATGCTTTTATTATAATCGAATACACCATGGAAAGATACGTACATAATTAATGACAAACCATATTGAAGTTTTTTGTATATTTCCGTCACTCGCACGGCCATTCGTAGCACGAGTACTCGCGCGTTGGATCAAGTCCAACGCCCGCATTATTTAGTTTTCTACATCTTGTAATATTTACGTTTTCGCACAGTAACGAAGAGAAACGCATAAACACAACATTTGAAATGTAAAACACATTCATATTATAGAAAAAAATATCATTTTGATCAAGAATGCGAAAACACCGTTACTGACGCCAGTACTATGGTGGATTCTATAAAACAGGCACAGAGATTTTACTTCAGGATATGGCGACACTGTGCAGTACGGATATGAGAAGTTTATCGACACCCTTCTATCGATACCGTTAGAGGAATAGAAGCATTGTTTTTATACGTGATAAGCTAACATTTCTTTCTTAACTAGAAAAGAATCTTCTGTTTGACCCTATTCAACAGAGCGAGTGTTAACACTAGGAGGGCGGTGATTTCTATTCTGCCTAGTAGGATGAACCGGTCATTTTGACCGCGACGAATTTTTTCTGGCGAAAAATCTATGAATTCGTTTGGATAGCAGTAACTTTTGTATTGTTAAACATTTTATTGTTGTTCTAAGATTTTTCTTACATATATAATAATGGATAGCATAATATATAATAATTTTATCAATAGATAAAATATAATAATAATAATAATTTTATCAATAGATAAAATTAATATTTAACATACATTTTTAATTTGTAAAGTTCTCTATACTCAGTACATTTTACGTAAATCAAACCCTCGAGATGCTTCAAAGCAGCGTGCACAAGTATAATAAAAGTTTTTTCCAGCAAACGACCCACAGTGCATGCAGATATGCCAGTACTTGTTCTTGCCTGTACAGTTTCCTCTCTGGCAGGCCTTGCAAATGTCGCTACTCTGAAGAGTGCTGGCTGCCCGGTGAAAATTTTGTTTTCTTCTTGTTCGGTAGGTAGATGTTAGTTCTTTTGATAATTTGAAGATATAATCTAGGCGAGATATTTTCTCTCTCGTTACCTCCCTGTACATTAATTGAAGGCCGCCACATCCAGAACATTGATACATACGTGCCTTCATTGCCATTTACTCCTGAATTTCACAGTGTGCAAGTGAGCCATTTGATCAAGTATGTCAACGAAACATTTCGTTTCATTATACAGTCATATACGTTATGGTCATTATACATACGCTGGAAGTTTCTTGGAGCTGTTTTCATCAATAGTTACGGTTTTATGCAATGTACTAAGAATCCTTACGTTTTTATTTACATTCCTCTGATATGATGTCGAAGATGTATGACAAAAACCTAATACCTGAATGATGGGTCTTCATCCTTTTAGTAGTAAATTGTAAAA
Source organism: Teleogryllus occipitalis (assembly GCA_011170035.1). Classification (NCBI taxonomy): domain Eukaryota; kingdom Metazoa; phylum Arthropoda; class Insecta; order Orthoptera; family Gryllidae; genus Teleogryllus; species Teleogryllus occipitalis. The sequence continues at coordinate 19,556 of BLKR01002799.1, forward strand.
ATAGTAATTAAATTCCAGTGTACATGGCTATTTTTCTTTAAATGTTTTTAATACAAAATATTAAAAGATACAAAGTGCCGAATTTACAAACCACATATATTGTTGGGAAGTTTAGATTAAAAGTAGGTCACCCGCCAAAATAACGAATGCCATCCTCCTTGTGTTAAAGGAAGCAGTTAGCTGCAGATGCTTAGCAGGTTAACAATGTCCTTCAAGTAAGTTACCACATTTATTGTTGTGCTAATAGTAATTCATGGTAAAATGTGGTAAATTAAAACTGGGGCTTTCAGATGTAAATAATGGTCGATTATATTTTCAGTGAATACGAGATTAAAGGCATTTATCAAGAAGAGGGCAATTAGATAATATTGTCTGGTTATGCACGTGAATAGCTTGGAACAACAATAGGCCAAGAAATGTCTCATCACCAGTATATTTTCCCCCAAAAGATGCACAATTATTTTCAGTTCACATAGACATTCTCGGTCCACCACTACCTTCAAAGTTTTTAGATATATCCTCACAATGATCCACTATGTTTCACGATGGGCCGAAGCTTTGTGATATTTCGCCAGATAGTGTTACCACAATATTTCTTTATCAGTGGATGTCTCGTTACATTTAGTTTTTTTATCACTGACCAAGGAAACCAGTTTTAAACGTGTTTACTAAAGACTTAGGTATTTAAAAAAAACACCACTCCTTAGTACCCGGAGTTGAATGGAATCGCTGATCGATTTTAATGCATCGTAATACTGCTATTCGCTGCACTGAATGAGATAACTAGTTGTGCTACAGAATGGCACGGACTCTCTTGTAGTAAAGTTTTCTACTTTCCTCGATGAGGGCTAGCTTAACGATCTTGCTCCGTCCTCTTGTCAGTTGCCATTTATCGCCGCCATTAATACATTTTAAAAGTTTTTTAACTTTTCGGTTTCTTAATGGTAAATTAGAAATATTACTTTTAAAATATTAAAGAAGAGTAAAACCTTGTCCTATATGGTAATTTTCATTGATAAATTTCTAGCTTTTTTAAAAAAAAATCGCGTATTAGCGTTACTGGAAACGCAAAATTTGAAGCTCTTTTTCATAGGAATCTTTCGAGTATTCGAAAAACTTCATTTAAAGTCATTTGAAACACTTCCACTGGCAAATGTAATAATGCATACAAATAGCAGGAAATGTGCATTTTAATGGAGTGAGAGAAACTTCAAAGAAATTGCATTTGTGATTTTTTTGAAAAAAAAAAGATTATAATGCAAAATTACATTTATGTAAAAACGCTCCAATTTTTTTCTTTGAATTTCTTGTAAGAATAGAGTAAAATACACTTATAAGCATAGCATAGGTCCGATTTTCAAAGTTAACTCTGAATTTTCGAAAATTGCCATAATTTGAATTTTTTCGGAGTCTTCCTAGAACTAAAAAATTGAAGACAGATTTTTCCTTTAAATGAAATTTGTTGTCCATTACTAGTTCTTTTTTTGCAATATTTTTGTGCAATAATGCGTGCAATATTTGCAATTAAAAAAATACAAAAACAAGAATTTCTCAAAAACGGCTCCAAATTTTTTCTTTAATTGTTTTTGTACGGATTCTAACAAACAAACCCTAAACGATAACATAAACGGTACATAACTCTATTAATTTGTTTTTAAAAAATTTCAAAAAGGTAATATTTTTTACTTCTTTCTCCCGTCAGTAATACTTACTTTAGAGGAAATTTTTTCACAGTATTATATTTATGAGTACATGTGTTTTAAATGATGTCAAATAAAGTTTCTCAATAACAACAGTTTTCTAAAAAAATGAGCTCAATATCCTACATTTTTAGAAACGCTCAAACGTCAGTAATGCTAAACGCCATTTCTTAAAAACGACTCCAAATTTTGCAATGGAAATTGCTATTTAGGAGGTTTTCGCCTTCTTTAATATTCTAAATTAATATGTGGGTTCTACTACTTGGAAACCGAAAAATTGAGAAAGTTTAAAAAAATGTAATTTGTGCCGCGATAGATGGCAGAAGACAAGAAGGAGGGGCAAGAGGAGGGGCAAGACCAGTCTACAAAACGGAAATTAGAAAACTTTACTACGAGAAATCGATGTCCAGATTGCGACGGAAAAACACGTTTTGAGGTCCCCTGATTCCGAAAAAGTGTTTTTTTAAACGTCCGTCCTTCCGTGTTTCTGTCCGTCCGTCTGTGAACACTAATAGCGCTTAAACCATGCGCAGGAATTTTTCAAAATTGAAGAAATCCGTGTTCATCTGGCTTAGGTTGAACCTTTGATATTTTGGAATACATTCTTTAAAATTTGGGGTACTTTACATGAAGTCCCCCGGCAATTTTAAAAAAAATTACAAAAGCAAGATTTTCTCAAAAACCGCTCCAAACTTTTTCTTCAAATGTTTGGTACGCGTAGTGCATGTTTTTGTTTTTTCAAAAATTACAAAAATGTAATTTTTTTGACTTGTCTCTCACGTCGGTAATATTTGCATTAGAGGCAATTTATTTACATTATTATATTTATGAGTAGATTTGCCTTAAATAATGTCAAATAAAGTTTGTCGAAAACTAAAGTTTTCTGTAAAAATGAGCACAAAATTCTGCATTTTCAGAAACGCTCAAACGCCATTTTCTCAAACATGGCTGCAAAAGTTTTCTTCAAATTTTTCCAATGGATAATTGCACCTTTTAATATGATGTAAAGTTAATTTTGTTGTATTCTTTGTTTTTTTCAAAAATTACAAAAATGAAAATCTCTCACGCCGTTAATATGCTGATTTCCATCAATCTGTATACACTATTTAATTTTTGAGCGTACGTGCTTCAAATGACTTCAAATGAAGTTTTTCGAAATCTCAATAGATTCCTGTGAAAAATAGCTTGAAGTTCCGCATTTACAGTAATGCTTAGTCACCATTTTCTTAAAAACAGCATCAAAATGTTCAATGAAAATTTCGATTTTGGACGAGGTGTTACTCTTTTTTAATATTCTTCAAGTCATATTTCGCTTCTACTATTAAGAAACCGAAAAGTTGAGAAAATATCAAGAAAATGTACTTTCGGTAACGATAGATGACAGCTGGCCAGAGAATGGAGCAAGACCTTGTAGCCAGTCTACACCAAGGAAATTATAAAAATTTGCTACGAGAAAGTCTGTGCCTTTCTGTGGCACCTCTAGTTATTTTTTCATTTATTTTCATGACGTCATTGTTTAGCATTCGTGCATTAAAACGTCTAGATACCGGGAATAGAAATGTATGAAATTAGTTTATAATCCTAAGCTTTCATTCATGAGTACAGGTTTTGAAAACGAGCGACGTTAAGAGCATGTTTTCAAATTTGAACGAATGCAATAAAGCGACATTTTAAACGAGTTGCAAACGCTATATTTTTGAGTAAGAGCATTATAAATTTATCGGAGAATCAAACTTAATTTTGCGAACACAACTTTCTTGTGATCTCTCGGGTATTTGACATCTATGTGAGAGAACGGTGATCGGTTACCTCCCCACAATTCTCTTGTTGCGACTGGCTGAATTTGTGATGACGCAATCATTCGTGTCGTAAAATATAAAAGGTCATCATTTGTGACGTAAAATGCCCTTTTATGAACTATTTCTTGCAGCAGAAAATGTCGTTTATATTGGTGGTACACGAAAAAATATTTACACCACAGGGTGTGCATGCACTTCGGTAAGTCACCTATAGCATTGTAATATTATTAGAGAACATTTTTGGCAAGTAGACAAATGTTTTTTCTTGGTGTTACCTAGTTATTCTAATAATGTTTTTTTCTAATATTCCAATAATATGTTTTTGCATTTCTAATAAATCTATTGTATATAAAAAGTCTTTCAATATTTTATTCGTTTATTATTCTTGAGCTTCAGGTACATTTTAAGTTTTGACATTAGGATACACACAATTAACTAATTCGACTTAAAAACAATTGTTCGTCGTCAACACGAAATACTCGTTGCTTCGTCCTATGTTTTATTCATATACGAGTACCTGAATTTTAACAAAATCCTCAATTCCTCATATCCTTGTAATTCAACTCTGATGACCTATGTTGTTTCCCGCTAAGGTGAGGTTTCATGACGCATGCTTTTCCTACAATACTCAGAAACGAAAGAGAAAGCAGGCCGTTAGCACGAGTTGGTGCTGACAGACCTCTTTTTGGATCGCCATTAGTAACTGCGAGATGCAGAGGGGTTCTGGGAAATCAGGAGCGCGGGCTCTGTTAAAACAAAAAGTTTCATTTTGCTTCGTTTTACTGACTCTGTGCCACTGTACAGCTTGACCGTACTGGCATACGCACTTCTTGCTCTTTTTAGGCTCTTCTGTGGTAGAGGTTTTAAATTCGTTTATTAGGCGAGTCTGAATCTCTTTTTCCGAGAATCTCGATTAGCATGCGTCGTGTATTGTCAGTGAAACAACTTACTAACGATTTTGTACATATGAAAAAATAAAATTTTAGTAAGAACAAATTTACTCCTGAATAAACTGAATAAGTACTTGGGATAACAAAAATGTGCATATATTACTACTTCAAATTTTGTACATAAAATTTTCAATATTAAAATAATTGGTTACTTTTTCATGATACCTCAGATTTACATTTTGAACAACACTTAAAAACTTTATGGGTATATTCAGATACACAGCAAAACACGTATGTCAGTTTGTTGCAGTTTTATTTATAGTTTTACTACTATCTTTATCTTAAATATAATCTGTATTATCAAATTATTTCTTCATTTTTATTGAATTTTTTTCGTTTTTCAAAAATTAAGATTGAAATTTTAATATTTTGCATTTTCTTGGCGATTTTTTACACTCTTTCAGAAAGGGTTCTTTGAAAACTGATATTTCATAATAATTTTCCAATTTTCTTTATATGCATTCTGAATTGTTCGATTTTTAGACAACAAAAAAGTACATGGGATGGTTTCTGAGTGTAGATAGTTGTCTCATTCAACAACTTTCAATTAACAGTGTGTTGCATAATCATTTACAACGGCAGGAATATTTAAGCAGAGCTTCCTCTGATTCGTGAAGATACAATATCCACCACGTCAAAAAGGAACTTTATTGAATAGGATGTCCATTAGAAGCTTAGACGTGTACGTAATACATGTTTGGTAAAGAAAAACACAGATTTGAAGGTATCTACAAACGTTACTCGAGAAACTTTTGTCAAATCAATTTGTTCACACTTACCAAACCCACATACGTTTCTCAGTCCATTTGTCGCATGTCACAGAAATATGTCGGGCCAATATTCACCAATGCACGACGAAGTGAATACGTTTTGAAATGCCATTTCATAAACGACTCAAATTATTTTATTGACGCCTCGGGTGCGAAATTTAATTTTCAGAACCAAATGATGATCAAATCAATAGCATGCTTTTGTAGGAGGGCACGTTTGTAAGCTAGCTTTAAATACTCACAACTCTTAGTTCAAACGACACCTAATCGGTTCACTCTTTAGTGGAGAGGCTTATTAGTTTTAAGAGCAACGATGATATCTCTAAGTCCATTTTATACCCCGCAACATGCTTTTTTTTATATAGTATTTCTTCGTGTAACAGTTTTTTTTATAGTTTAATGCTTTCCCTAAAGCGTCCAAAAATGATTACTATAAAAACGTAGTGAATATTTTTTTTCTAAAAAAACAAGGTTTTCTCTTGGATATCGAAGATACTCTTTCATACTCTGTGAAACAAATGACCATAACTCTTTCTGTATTTTTAGGAAAAAGGTGAATAAGACAGTTTTGAGTTGTGGTGTTGTTTTAAAAGATCAAATTTGTCAATTCTCTCAGTATATCCACTAGAAGGTGGCCTCTGTACCTCTTCTTTAGTGTAACTGACACTGCAGCATTGAATGTATACTTGTGGTCGTGTGGTAAGGATGAAGATAAGATCAGACGAAAGGTTTTGTTCAAGTTTTATGAACCATTACAAAAATTGGATGTGTATTAAGAACCTCCTAAAAACTGTTCCTACCAACGCAAACATTGCAAAACCACAAGCTTATCACTTGTAAAGAACATGCTTGTAAAGAACAATTGTGAAGTTTCAATTATACATAAATGCTACACTATCTCGCAATTATTCGTTAACCTAATAGAAAATATAAGAAGTAAATATTGATAAAATAATACAAAAATTCATTTGCAGTAAAAATATTGCTAAAAATTAAAACAAAAATGTTCTAGTACAAAATGTATTCCATCAGTACTATAAGGGAAAATTTTGCTCAGGCTTCCGAGGGATAAACGATAACACTCATCTTCAAGTACGTAGTTTTAATATGGAAATTGCTTGGTGCAACACGTTATGATGTAGGCCTATTTCTTCAATGATATTTAAGGGAAAGTATCTTATGAGTTTTTTAACAACGAATCAGAAAAAGTGTACAAATGTGCATAAAGTACAATTAATAAATGAAGTGAAGCAGGCTCTTAAATGATGGTACGCAGAAAATTAATTTAATGGGAGTAAAACGCATATTATGTCCTATCGTCCTGGTATTCTTCCTCAAGCCCCACAAACGCAAGAGCACAACCCACGTGATGTAGGAGGAACAAAAAGGCGTTGTCACGTGAATGCACTTTTTATGAGTTTGAGATACGAAAGTTTCAGACTACAACTTTTCGTGGAAGAATGTTTTGGCGCATTGTATACGTTGGTATGTTACGAACACGAACATAAACCTTTGTTGCGAAGTTGCGCGAAAGGGTTCAGAATTAGATGGGGAGTGTAGAGTTTCAAGAGTAAAGGTCCTGGTCGCATGTGCTCGTACACTCACATCAATTGCCTCAAGTGTAGTATACATGAATGTGACTGATATTCATTATCTTGTTTTTGTTTAATTAAAATGAATATTTTGATTAAAATTAATCACCATAGATAATCATGTAATATGCGAGTGATTTAATTATACGTTTTCATTTTGTGCTGAGAAGAGTTTACGCTCACAATTTAGTGAACGTAGTACTTAAAAGTGAAATTTATTGAATAATCAATTTTAGAAAACCGTTATGAAATGACTAAGTAACGGATTTGCAACAAATGAGTTTTGAAGCTAGAAAAGATACGAACCATGCCAAACATTAAAAGATTAGAAGTGTTACGTTGTTTGGAACGGGAAGAAATATAAAGAACATGATTTATTACAGTATGACATAGCATATGTAATAAACTCAGTACAGTCAAATTGAGGAGGTTTTTACATCTGCGAGTAAAGGTGAAGTTTCTAGGTAATGCCGAGGTTTGTTGGTAATGCTGTGCTTTGTATTTACATGTATTACGTTTATTTTATCATTTATATATTTTATCTGTAACTTGAAAAAAAGTTCTTATCCATAGATCTTATATACCTCATAAGGTGAACATACCTGTTCACGAAACGTTGTACTCGAAAATAAAGTACGCGAATCGCACGTTTTTTAAAATATGGGTTTTAATGGATATGGACCCCAATTGATTTTCTAAACAAACTTAAGATACTAAAATAAGAAACAAAAAATCATAAAATAATTGAATATAATTATGCAGAAAGATTTGTAATAGTTTAGAATTTAAGAAAATTATATTTTCACTTTTTGCGAAGTTCCTTGTAATGTTCTGTAGTAATTACTTGTACTACACACTTTGTGTACTGGAATAAGTTTGATCTCACATCTGTAATCATTCTGAAGTACGTCTTCCTTTAAAATGGGATTCTTTTTCCTACGAATTAAGTCTCTTGTATTCCCAAGACTCCAAATTAGTTAAAGTACTAAAAGATGGGCTAAAAATGGATATTGTTGCGGCGATATACGAGAAGTCAATTCGCGCGCCAATTCGGCAGCGCGGGACGCCGGCTACGGAAGGCAGCAGGGCCACGAAAGACCGCCCAATGAGAAGTGAGCGGCCGGCGAGCGGATCTGCAGGCCCGAGGCGAATCTGCGACGCTGAGCGCTTCTTAACGGGCCGCACCGGCCGGAGGGGCACTCAGTAGTGAAGTGCGATCCTGAAGTGAAGTAGTGACTGTGACCCTAGTGCGAACACTGCAACGTTATTTGGTTTTCTCTCTCCGGCTATTTTTGGACGACAGTGCGCGACTTTTGGACATCTACTGGATTTTGGAACACCACTGCTTTGTACTACGGACTACGCTTTTGGATACTTGTAAACTAGATCACGCCTGTAAAAGTTGAACCAATAAATTGTTATTGTTGACTTGTGTCTTTTCACGTACATAACATATCACAGAAATATGTTGTTAATATTTTTAATAATTTAAATTTAATACCTAAGTTATTTTAATTTCATAATGGTCGTATCAATTATTTAAATATTTGGACTTTCATCATCTTGCGGACAAAACGTCTGAATATTAATCCCCCAACTCATAATGTAGAGAAAAACAATACAACTCCTTTACATGAAACTCGTAATTATTGTTTTAATATAAATAATTAAAAAATATTATTCAATAAAGTAATTATTTACAAAAAAAATTAGCACCTTATGATTGCAACAAACGTAAAATACCCCCACCAAGTTGCTATCAACAGATTCATAAACACCGCGGGGGTCAAGTCCGTATATTCCTATTCAGTATTTGAGTAACTCACGTGTGTGCAGAAGTGCAGATATGCGATTCCGTCACTCACAGCTAGACCACTTCCCGTGCACCAATGGTGCACGAGGTGTCATTCGGTCTCGGTCCCTAGATGGGGAACTGATATTTTGTTTTTGGATCCGACCAGAGGATTCAAAGAAATTTCCAAAACCTTTTGTGTGTCTGTGTGTTTTGGCGCTGCGATCTTAGTGAGTAGGCCGAGAATTAAACCAATGCCACCTTAATAGATCAATGTAGGTGGTGTTGATTAAATCCCAGTATTACATCGTTAGTTACAGCTCACGGCACCAGAATTTTCTTCTATGATGTTGGCAGCCTGATTGTTTACAAACTATCCCTATGAAATGAAAATCACGCGGCAGAATATGTAAGATTCGAAGTATTTCATGGGTACTTTTTGTGGGTATTTCATGGGAAATTGTTTTGGAACAATACTAGAGAAAATATATTTCTTAAGAGTGTAAAGATCGATTTTCAATTTAATGTGACTTAAAAATTATTCACCTTACTCACATAAACATACAAAATTTCGCCTTCAGAACACAAATCAGATTGAATTTGTGGAGTTTTAAAATCTTAAAAAATTAGAGGACAAAAATATGGATGTGTTAAGCAACTCAGGGAAAACCAATGTAGTTGTAGAAGCTTTTGCGTCAGAATTTTGCGGTCTAATTGAGAATTATCTTATAATAGGAATAGAGAATATCGCACAAGAACCGTTTACCGGTGATCCTGTATGTTCATATTAGAAATGAAAACGTAAAAATATAGCTGCGCTAAATTCGAACTTTTCGCATTATTCATTCCTGCAAGTATATTTTACGGCCATTCTAATTTTGAAATTGCAATATTACCAGTTTATATTCCTTATAGAGGTAGTATACAAGGCCATTGAGTGTTGGAAACTTTTCAACGAAAGTATAACTTTAACAACTACTACGATTCATTGCTATGTCCAATGGCAGTTACTGTAAGGACATATTTGAACAAAGCTACGCAAGAAAGAAATGAAGTATTAAAGAAATTTTCAACACGAAAATACTTTTAAAACAGTTAACAGCGTTGGCGACTCCACATTCAACTAGCAATTTCGTAATATAGACCTGTATTATTTATTACTTCCATCACCCCAGCCAACGATTCGCGAGCTAAACCTTCTTTATGTAATGGCTATTTTAAGTAGTGCGGGTTGCAAACCCGACCCTTTCAGTTCCACGGATCTGTGTTTCCGGCCGCGTCAACTGCCATGATCACTGGTCCCGTAAATGTACTGTGAGTGAGGTGGTGACGACTCCACATCCCCCACCCCCACCTCCCCCGCTGGATGGCGACCTACACATCGACTTGCTGGATTCTCCCCAACCAGACCACTCCCACCAGTGGATCAGCCTCCCTGCCGGGGCAAGCTGTATGGAAACCCCAATGATGTAGTATATGTAAGTGTAAGTGCGTTTAAGTAAGGAGTGACGATAAAACAAAAAAAGAGGAAGGAAAGATCGCGCTGTCCGTTGCCCGTTTGTTAGGGTACTGCCCCGGCATTCACCTGGTGTTAATCGGAGAAACCACGGAATACTACTGATCAGAACAGCCGGCCGCTAGAATTCTCCTTCAGACAGCAACTGAATTCGACCTAGCTGAAAAGCTACTGTCGAAAATCCTGCCACTGTCGGGAGTGGAACCCTACGATTTCCGGGTGAGAGACACTGCAGTGACACCAGCTGAGCCACCTAAGCCGGCTTTGATGTGCCAGCGCAGCTGTCTGACCACGTGACGCGCGCAGCCGCAGATGTGGCCACCCCTGGGACAAGACAGCGCTGCGCCGCGCGTGCGGCGATCACGCAGCCAAGGCGGCAGAGCGCGCGCGCGCCGCTGTAAAGAGATATTGGTTTTTGATGAGCGCGTCCCACCGAATTCATGCAAAATCCAGAATTGCGTTTCCCCGAAGCGATGTTTGGGGGGATAAATTAATGCAAATTGGGCCATCCCAAGAACCGTTTCATCGGGCTGCAAACGAGTATTAAAGAGAATCCATCGAGAGATTTTGACGAGTGGATGAGGAGAAATGGCTCCGCGTTCGAAGTTAAATCTGGCTATAACTGAATGACATGACTTATAAGAGCAGACGGTACTAGGATTATGGACATGAATACGGCTGTTAGTTTTAAATGGTGGTTCACACGATGGAACATATGATTTGGAAACTGCGCAAGAATGTAATGCTCAGAACAGAGAAAAAGAACATGCAGTGTACATGAAAATATTTCTGATAAACTCGGGTTGTTGAATGAAAATGGGTGAAGACTTTAAATAACAAAGGATTTGACTTTAGATTTCAAACGATTTGATTGATTGTTTGATTTTTTCGTGTTTCCGGGCGCGTCAACTGCTTTGGTCATTAGTCCCGTTAACATGTTTTTTTCTCGGGAGATGGCGATCTCCCACTGGATGGCGAGATCCGGCGCCAACCTACCGTCGGCTAGTGGGGTTTCCCCCTAACCAGGATTCTCCCACCAGCGGGGCACCGCCCCAGCCGAGACAAGCTCTAAGCTCCCGACCGGTCTTCTGGAATATGTAGTAGTGTTGTGCATGTGTAAGGGGAGAGGATAGGACAAGGAAGAGGAAGGACAGATCGCGCGCGGTCCGTGGCCCGTTTGGTAGGGTACTGCTCCGGCATTCGCCAGGTGTTGATCGGAGAAACCACGGAAAACTACCGATCAGAGCAGTTAGCCGCTAGAATTCTCCTCCAGACAGCGACTGAATTCAACCTAGCTGAAAAGCTAGTGTCAGGACTCGAACCTAGGACCTCCCGGTCAGAGGTGCTGCAGTGGAATCAGCTGATGCACTGAGCCACCGCTACGGGTCAAAGGATTTGAAATATAAGAATTTTGTCGTGACGACATGCGCACTTCATTCTTTCTTATGTCCAATAATATTATAATGCGATTAAAACAGTAACTTTCAGAACTTGAGATATGTCAATGCATTGCTTTTGTACTTTATATTTCGAGAGTGGTTTGGAGACATACAGTATCCAGAAATGCAATTAATTCTATGAACTATGTTAATAAATATTGTGACTATTAGCTAATTAATACTATCATGGTAAGACAATGAGTCTAGCACTTAAAGGAATTTTCTATTCTGCAATAGGTCATATTAGGATAGAACACGTCGAAGTAAAAACTCTTTAATACTTAAAACATTAAATCGTTTTACAATTTGTAGTTACAAACCCAAATCTTGAGGAAATTGTCTTTCCAAGTTATATTGATAATTTCCTGTTACCATTAATTTTAAAAACCATATAGAAGAAAAGTAGTACATACTACTTTCTACTGTATGAGAAGTCAGTAAGTAGTTCGAATATTTTTTACCGTATTTATAATGTTAAATCTAAAATATTTCGACATAAAATACTGTATGGATATGGTAAGAGAATGGTTTTAATATATGGATATCACGAAAAACGTTGTTTCTGATATTAACTTCATTCATAGGATGCTACTTCTGTGTATTCTAATACTGAGGATTTTTATATTACTAGAGTTTGGACTTGTAGGCTCGTAAAAGTCGAAAATAGACAGACAAATTCGCTTAAAAAGGCCATTTGCTTAAAAACTTAAAAATAGGAGGGTGATTGGCATTGAAGTTGAAAATAGGCAGGCAAATAGGAACTAAAAAATTGAAAAATCGGCTAGAAAATAGGCATTATAATTAAAAGTACGGACAAAATCTCTGTCAATAAACAAATTAAAATATTTAATGGTTAAAATTTGACGTAGTAGTATAAACTTTGACGTAGTATATAAAGGATAAACACAATTCTCTGAAAACAAATCAGATTTATTCGATTGTCAAAATATATTACGGAATTAGCCAATATTTCCTAAGAGTTGACTCGTGTAGAATTTTATATTTTGTAAAGAACTGGTTAAACGATGGATTTTCAAGTTTTAGAAATGCAATGTTTGCGGCCATCAGATCATGGCACATGTCAGTGTTGAATTTTTTCTTGTCTTCATATTCTGATTAAACTTGTTGAAGAAAGGATTGATAGTTTTTCTCACTTTTCCCGTATTTTTTGCAAGATTTTGAGTGTTTTTATGTTGTAAGAAATTCTATTTTTGGCACAGTTTGCCACATTTTTGCATCACTGCCAAAAACCTTACATTTCCATCCGTCGTGAATCTTTTTATCCATAAATCCACTCTTTAGACGATGCTCTTGTTTCTTTTTCTAGTGGCTTTGTAGCAAGTATGCTACAAGGCAAATAGAAATAATAGCAAGTATGCTACAAGGAACAGCAAACCTACGGATCAGGTATGTATTAGTCTTCAAAACCAATACAAAATTATAATCGAAAAAAAAAAAAACTCCGCCCATCTACTTTCTAAAATCGAAAGATGCCGGGAACGCGAATCTTGAAGATAGTGTTGTGCTCTTGGTAAGGAACATATAACAGCTCACTAATGATAGCAAAGATCGGAAAGGTGAGAACAATTTCCGATTCTCTGGAAATTGCTCTTATCTTTCGGATCCTCTGGAAATTGCTCTTATCTTTCCGATCTATCTGTCTACTGCGCCGAAGCCCGACGGCGCAGTAGATACACGTATCCCGCGAGGTATCAAATTCGCATTCCTTTCTAAGTAGTGTCCCCGCTCGCCGCAGCCCAGACAAGAGTACACATGTCATAGAGGACTCGATCGCAGGACGTCCTGGTAGATTTTATGCGGTCGGCTAAAAAAAATTACCCAACAGTAATTTCTTAAACAATATTATAGAAAACAAAATATAGAGTAAAAAAAATGCGGAACATTGGTTTAAGCATTTATATGCTCTTATCTCTCGAATAGGCATTTACAGGCGCTATCTCTAAAACAGGCAATTATAGACACTATAAAATCCTCGCAAAAATCATTTCCTAAGTGGACATTGACAATAGGATTATTTTCCTAATATATACTACATTCAAGGAAATGAAATAGGCGAGTAGAACATGGTCCGAGCTCTAGGCATTACTTTACATGGATGGTGACTAGTATCGTTCTAAGAATTTCAATCATACGTTTTACAATATCTATAATTCCAAGAACTAGGCCCTTCGTATTTTCACTGTTTCTGAACACATTGAGCAAATATCTCAAGGCTTCTGGAGGTGCTCTAAACAATAAATGTACATATTATCTGCGCATGTTTCCTTGAACACTTATTTCGTTACAAGCGAGTGGAGTAGATGATTGGTTATTTTGACGACAGGATTATTATATAAAATCTCTAGCTCGTTTTTCAATGCAAAATAATTTCTATTACACGACAGGGAACATTTCCGGCTATCAGATTTTGTGAACAACGCTCGTTGTTATCGTTTATTCTTAATTCAACTAATGTTGCGGACGAGGAGAGATTTTCCGGGGCTCCAAAAAACGTGCGCATGTACTAATTCTTCTGCTCGTGCTCTTAAATGTCAAAATGACATTTTTACTACTTTTAACGTTAAATAAACAAGTGTAACATTCAAGTAATAGCAAGAATGTTTTAATATTAAATTAATATTCTATGGTATCTGCTTCAAACTTGAAACGAGCAAATACGAGTAATGTAGCTATTTACTAAAATTTGGTTTTTTACTAATTTCTTTTTAGTTATCGAAGAAGTAATTATAAAAGTTAAGAAGCAGGCTAAAAAAATCGCACAACATATAAAAGTGCAACCACGTCTCTGTTTCACTAGGGAATGACAAAATTAATTAGAATTTTCTCAAACGTGCGTATTAGATTCAGGCTATTCATACATAAAAATCTTCAAAGACATAATTTAAATACACCTGCTTTAAAGGCCATGCGGACGAAGGAGACCGCTGTCTGAACGAATCGCAAAAACTTTCCTCGCGGGCGGCGCACCCGCGCGAACGCTGTTAAGCCGATACGGCTCTTTGAGGGGAGACATCTGCTGCAGCTGTGTTGCTGGGTTTAACGTCACTCCAATGGTAGTAGTTTTCCTTTTATGACACACGTGGTGAAGAGACAGTCCAGATCTCTCTCCTTTAAAACTTTGCCATTGATGTGATAGCAAGCGTTACCTCTTCCAACATATATAGGAAGTAGGGATTTCTTTCTTTTTTTTCAGACGCCATGCGCAGTAGATTTAGGGACGAAATCTGATTCTCAGAACCCGTCGCACTTCTCAGCATTTCTGCGCTCGCTGCCGCACGAGGCAAAGAGAACGAATAAAGCTGCTGTTGATTTTTCTGAAGAGTGGAATGAGGAGTTTAATGTGAAATTGCTCGACGTTAGGAATGCGAATTTGGAAACAGTTTTTATGAGATATTTATGGCAAGTCCAAATTAATCATTCCTAACCAAATAGGAGCAAGTTCCTGTATGTGCTAGTTCTACCATTATAAACTCAATTTTAATTCTAGAAGAAATTAAGAACGTTTAACGAAAAATGTAGAATTTACATTGAAAATAGTATTTAATATTCACGTTACATTAAGCCATTAAACACATATTTGCACATTTTTCTCCTTACTTAAGCTACATTTCAATTATCCTTTGAAAGGAAAAGAGATGTTATCACAGTGATCTAAAATGAAAGATGAAATCTGAAGTACCAACGAATTCCGAAAAATATCTTTTCACTGTGCTGAGAAGATTTTGGGTATTTACAATCGACCTAAAACTACCTGAATCAAGATCCTTGTATGACATTTGGTTTTGCTATTTTAGACCTTATAGGTTCGTCTAATTCAGGGACACCCCGGTCCGTGATAATATCTATCCCTGTTTCAATATTCGCTATTGTGAGCGCCCGTGAAAAGTACTGCTCCCACGCGTCTGATGAGATTGTATTACTTACATTTCTTTTATTACGCAGAGATCTTATAACGTCCCAAATTGATTTATTATGATCGTTTCTTAAAATTGCCTCTATTCTTGCTGTCTCACCCTCCTGCCAAGATTTCTTCGATTTCTTAATTGTGGCCTCGTATTGCCTACGTAGTAACAAGTAACTATTTCTCGCTTCCGCAGTTCCACTGTTTCTGAACATCCTTAAGGCTACTATTGCTTTACGCCTGCTCTCCCGACACTCCTCGCTAAACCACCCTTGGGTCAGTACCCTTCCTCCTCTCCCCCACATTCGCATGCCCTTCCCTGCGCGGTAGAGCCGCCTTTCTAAATTCTTTGTTTGCCTCTCCGGTGACCGCTCCTCACGTGACCACCCTGCAGAGTTAAGAATAGACTCTGCAAATTCCTGTCGCTTTTCCTCTTTCCATACAAACCGTCGTCTGGCTATTGTGACGTTCGTTGCTCCCGCCCGCACCACTGCCGGTGGCCGTTCAGTAGCATTTACTGCTAAATGAACACACACAGGCAAGTGGTCGGATTCTGCCCGTAGTTCGATTCCAAAATCTAATAAATTGTTTATTCTTTCATGCGACAACAGAGCATAATCTATTACACTACCTCCATTCCCACTAATAAAAGTTAGTTCCCCTTCAGTGTCCTGTCCATAGTTGCCATTTAAGATTTCGAGATTAAATCTCTCGCATAATTCTAATAATTCCTGACCATCATTATTGATGACTAAGTCTTTGCTTTTTCTAGAATTAGCTCTCGCTTCTTGCCGATCGAATTCCGAAAATACTTCCTGCTCATGGCCAATTCGAGCATTCATGTCACCTAAGACTAGTAAATCAGTATTCGGATATCTTTGCTTCAACGAGTCTAAGAAATTATTGATTTCGCCAAAAGCTTCTGGTGAATAATAACGCGAGCCCTGTGGGTGACGGTATATAAATACCATTGCGATGTCTGTATTTTGCATTACTAGTCTAATACAAAGAAAATTATCTGAGTTTGTAGCAATTTCATAAATATATTGCATTAACCTATCCCGAAATAAGCACGCAACACCCCCCGGGTACCTACCCCTTTCCCCTCTACGTTTTTTAGTTTTGCATATGGCTGTAAAACCAGACACATTTAACGTTTCACCCTCCTTCCACCAAGTTTCGACGAGACCGATTATATCAAATGTATTTATGTACCCATGGAAGTCTTGATTTCCGAGCTTAGAGCCTAGACCTTTGATGTTCCAACATCCTATTCTTAATAATTAGACGAACCTATAACCTGGAATGAAGTAAACAGGGCTATGCTAGCCATGAATAATAAGAAGGCAGGCGGCGCGGACGGTATTCCGACAAAATTTATTTCGGAATTGTGGCACATAGACCCAGAGAGTATTCTGGATTTATTTAATGCAATAGTTGATTCCGGATCGTATCCAGAAACGTGGAGTACAGCGATCCTCCAACCGGTCTTTAAGAATAAAGGTGATACAAATTGCCCACATAATTATCGCGGAATTAGTCTTTTACCAGCGCTGAGCAAACTATTTTGTAAAATACTCAACGGACGACTGAGTGAATGGGCGGAAAAGCACGGTAAAATATCAGAATTGCAAGCAGGCTTTAGGAGAGGCTTCGCGACTACATACAATATCTTTGTGTTAGATACCCTAGTAAAACAGGCGCTTGCGCGTAAACGGGGCCACTTATATTGCAGTTTTGTAGATTTCGAAAAGGCGTTTGACTCTATCAATAGGAAAGCTTTATGGCAAAAACTTAATGGGCTAGGCGTCTCACGTAAAGTTTTAAAAGTGCTGCAGAGCATGTACGAAGACGTAAATTTCTGTGTCAGGTGCGGTGATGGAAGTACAACGCGAAAAATAAAATCGACAGTAGGAGTAAGACAGGGCTGTCCTCTCTCACCGCTATTGTTTATCTTGTTTATAAACGATTTATTGACGTGGTTACAGGAAGCGGATACATCTGCACCGGAAATTGAGGGCCTGAACATTCCCGGACTACTATATGCTGATGATTTAGTTTTATGTTCGGAGACTATTGACGGCTTACAGAAAAGTTTAAATCTCTTAGAAACGTATAGTGAAACATGGGGATTAAAAGTAAATATTCAAAAAACTAAAGTAGTTGTCTTCAAGAATGGATTTATCTGGGGTAACAAAGAGAAATGGTTTTACGCTCAGGACGAGATCGACCGGGTTAAAACATTTACATATCTTGGGGCAAAATTTTCCATGAATGGGGGATGGAATAATCACATAGTGGCGGCGCACAGTAAAGGAAGAATTGCGCTCAAAGAAATCGTTGGCGCAGTGCGCAGGGTTCCGGAATTGTCTTTAAAGGTGTGCGATACAATGTTTAAATCGCTAGTTCTCCCAGCAATGAATTATGGGGCAGAAATTTGGGGAGTGGATAGGATAGATCGACTAGAAAGCGTCGAAACAGATTATTTCAAATTAATTCTCGGAGTCTCTAGATTCGCAGCAAATGCCGGAGTCCTAAGAGAGGTCGGTAGTGTAGGAATTTGGAAAGATTTTAAAATGAAACCCATTAAACTTTGGATTAAATTAGCAGGTGAACAGTCTGACACACTTATACATAGATGTTTTCGAGTGCAGTTACAGGGAAGCAACCAACGCCACTGGTCGTATAAAATTAAACTGCTACTGGAACGTGCAGGTCTGGGAGACGTTTCTCCGGAGATGGTGGGAGATAGGGGAACACGTGAGATAGAACGGCTAATTTCGGGTAGACTTGCGGATATTAAAAGGCAAGAGATCCTGGCAGCAACGGCCGAAAAACGTTCGCTAGTTGCGCAAATTCACGCGAGTCCGTTATGGGGTTGCGAACGTTACGTAAACACACTGCGAAAGGACGCAAGAGGGGGATACGCTTGGTTCAGGGTCGGGGGGTGGATGCAACGTAGATTAAAGGACTCTAATGGTAATGGCATCTGTGTGCTTTGCGGTGATAGGGAAGACTGGATCCACATCCTTTTAATTTGCAATGCGACCGAAACTTGGAGAGGAAAATGGATGGGAATGGGAAATTACTACTTCCAACATAGGAACGTAACGCTCGCCCAAAACATTCTAGGTGATAAAAGATCTAACTTCATGAAAGAATTAGGAACATTTCTAGGAAAGGTTCGGACCATTAGAGAAACTGAAATTAGGGAGTGGGAAAACAGCACTGGTTAGTACGAGCAGAGCCTAGACTGGAGAGAAATAAATAATAAATCAATAAACTAACAATAATTAAGTTAGTCAGTAAGTTATGTTAGGTTAGTAAACAGTAAAAAAAAAGTTATAAGTTGTAGTCAATTGCTAAGTATAAGTAGATAAATAAGTCAATAAAAATAAATAAATTAACTTATAATAATTAAAATAAGTTAAATAAATTAAAATTAAATTAATTAAAATAAGTTAAATAAATTTAATTTAAATTAATTAAAATAAGTTAAATAAATTAAAATTAAATTATATTAAAATAAAATAAAAGGAAACGGTTAAAATAAAACACATTAGGAGGCGAAGGGAAGTAGGAATCGGAAATGTTAGGGCAGAGGCGTTGGTGCGGACGATTTTCTGTGGTGCTGTTTGTTTTCAGGTGCGGAGGAGGCCAAACACTGGAAGGAGAATGCCTGACGCCCGCGCCAAATAAATAAATGGTTTAAAAACCGGATAGATTAGCATGTACTCGGCTTCTGACGGCAGGTTTTTCCCCCTTCAGGGGTTTTTTCCTCAGCCGTACCTTATGGTCTCTTTTCCGCGGCTTTGATGCGAAGGAGAGACCATTTGGGGTGAATACCAGAATTCGAAAGGTTAGAACGCTGTAGAATGTAGGTATTGTAATGGCTTAAAGGCCTTCGGCCTAGCCACATTGCATCAAGATTTTTACTTTGCCTGTAATAATTACCTATTAAATAAATAAAAATTTTCGAGGCTTAACACGACATTCTGAACGAAATGGAACAATTTTTATTTTACATATTTTTACAAATTTTGGTATAATTACATATTTTTACATGTTTTATATATTGATACATATTTCGTTATATTTTAATATATTTATAAGTCGAAAATGAACATTTCACATGCGAGTTCGAAATATGTGTTACTTGAAAACTAACTTTGCTACTGAAATACGAAACCACGTAATGCACTTGTATTAACGGTGGACCTTCGCTATCAATGATCAAACTTAGCCCTCCCCCTCTGCTTCTTAGAAACCGCGTACTCAGAATCAAGGATAAGCAGATATATGTGAAGCAGAAGGTACTTCAACCACGTGCTTACTCATCTTTCGTAGACCTCATGCGTAACGCGATAAAACAAATATTTTTTCAGATCCTTGTCTTATGGCTTTTTTCTGGAGCCGGGGAGGGGAGGCCTATGGTTTCTTTTCCCACCTCTTTCTATCAGAAGCTATACGATACTATTCACCTGACCGTCGGCTCCTCGTAAACAACATTGTATATACTACGAAAGTATTATATATTTCGGATGAAACTAGCGAATAATTGCTTCTGTAGATGTAGAACTTTCTTTCAGTCTGAATTCATGTTAATATCTGATCGGCGACGTAGTGTACCCGGAAAACGCTTAAAGTATGGAATTTTAAACTTTATAACGATTTTTTTTCACATATTTTCTATCTTTTCTCACATATTTTAGAAAAACCTGGCTGCTTTAAGTGAGGAATAGGACAAAATATTCCATTAGGATATTAAGAGTACAGAACGACGATACCAGGGAACTTGAGATGTTCGGATTATGGGTGAATACTGCTGAATGCTTCATCGTGAACATCCTGAAATATCGTATAAGAGGTAGCGCCATGGCAACTAAGATAACACGGAATGAATGAGATTAGTTCTTGTTTTGTACCACATTTTCTGTATACATCTGTTCACCTCTGTGTATTTTTCTATTTGTAGTTGTTTTCAACATGTATTCCACTTTAGCATGATTCGTGTGTCATTTATGTACTATTTCAATATATGATATCGACATTGGAAAAGTATACGATTTGTGCCAAAACTGTAAGTGACACGATGTTCGAAGTGTCATTTTCGTTTTGAGGAGTCAGAAATACATAAAGGACACCTAATTTTGCGAAAAACGTTTTTACAATGTTGCATTGTGTTACCGGCTGCGTGTCGTTCAATAATTTAATATTATCTTAATATAATAATATAATAATCATCTTCTTATAATCAAAACTACAAGTACACAATAAATTTCATATTCGTAAGAATTGTAGCTATCCAGTATATTTACTTACAAACAATTTCTTAGGTTTGATTGTTCTTAATGGATGGTGGGCAGATAGATCTTTTACGAACGCCGGTCGTTTAGAGCAGCTTTGTTTTTTGATTGTGTTAAGATGAAACAACAGGAACGATTTGGTGGGCGAGATCGCTAAGGCAGGAGTGTCCTAGCGATCTCGGGCCGAGGGTCGCGAGTTCGAGTCCCGCCTGGGTCATGACTGTATTTGTGTTCGTCCTTTCACCCCTTATTATCACCATTTCGTTTCACTTTCATATTTACCATAACGTTCACTCCAATAGTGGTCGCTAATGACCTAGATATTGATGCGACCATAAATAACAAAAAAAAAAGAACGTATTACGAAAAGAATATTTCATAGCAAAGAGAATACGGAAAATAATATTTTATAAAATATTGAGGCATCTTAAGAAATAATGAAGTAGAGCACACGTAATGAAATGCCCACAGTCATATTATAAAGTGTTTTCTTTGCAATCTCAATTTTAAAACGTACCTGCTCCCTTCCAAAGACAGAACTATTTTAATTATCCCTGAAATGATTTGGTATTTTCTCAAATACTATGAAAATATTGAACTACAAGTTCTTCCTTTTTAAACAAAGAATATACCGACACGGTACTTATTATACAGTGAGGTTTTCTCTCTGAATATTTTCACACTTCAAATCAGAAAAAATGGGAGTCAAAAATATTACTATTTATTAACTTTCTTCTCAAACAATGTTCCTTTTTATTACAATTAAACGTAAATGATCAGGAAAATTCATAAATAACAGTTGTAACAATAAGGGATTCACTATTACACGCTCTTACCCCTCCAATCGCACAGTTATGCTCTCCAATTACAATCTTTCTTTTGCAATCATATTCTTTCTTTTCACAATGACCATAACGAAATGTAAGCCCTCGTTACATCATGATCTCTAGGCGGTCCTACGCAAGTAAATTCTTCCACTCGTACTTCTAGAATATTCCGCGGCCACTGTTTGGAGTGCACTAGTGCAATCAATTGCGCGGGGCGCGACTGCATCTCGCGCCTTTTGTGCGGCGTCGCCTTTGTGGCGGCGTCGTTATCTACCCGCGGCACTCGGATGCCCTAACGATCTCGCCCTTCGCATCCCCCCCCCCCCGGCGCCACAGCCGCTTCGCGCTGCTGGGCGACCGCTGTTTTCCATGCCTGTCTTCACTTCGCGGAGACTATCCTTCGACCTATGGAATTCAAACGTGTAGATTGCAGAAACAAATATACGAATAATAAGTAAATGCCATCCATGTAATTCCGGCAATCGTCACTTCACTGAGCTTAAAATCTCGCCATTTACTTGCCTATTTATTTACCAATCTGGGATTTTTGTTAAAACTGACTTCAACGGTGGGAACGTATTTTCATGGGTCATGCAATACTAATATTTCTAATTACAACCCATATCCTAGAAATCACATTCACCAGTTTCAACAGCTCTCTACGAGAAATCAACTGTACGTTATTTTCCAACACATAGCCTGATGACATTAAACAATTAAAGTAGATACACAACCTTCAATTCAAAGTAAAATATTTTTCTTTATTAACACAAAAAACACAATATTTATTTCAACTATGATATATGTAGCATTAGTGCACATTTATATCGTATAATTTTAAAAATACTTAATATATCGTAACAAGTATTGTAGTTCAGGTTCTGAGTCAATGATCTTCATCTTATTTAAATTTTTGTCCAGTTTCCCTGATCCATTAAGTAAATGGTGAGATGACCCCTTGTTTTGCTTCTGGGTACAAATGTAGCTTTACTATGCGCACGTTTTAGTGAGCTCTCCTTTTGATATTTGTGATAAGAGTAGAGCAGAGAGAATGGGTTACTATTTAGTTAGCAACACTAAAAACTCAAATCTACAGTTCTTTTATCGATGCAAATACGTTTTCTATAACTCGGGAGCGAAAATATCCAGTTTTAAAATGTTGCTAACCTTGTTTTTTGTACTTTTTATTAAAAGGGCTATTTTTAATTAAAAGGTTGGGAAGAGATTTTGGATATCAAGAAGGCATGCGCATATAGTACTTCTATCCCATATGTTCCATACAGTTTTTACTGTTCTCTGACAGAATAAATCAAATCAACCCAAAGTATTGCTAATGGTTGGTCCTCGAGCTAGACATTCAGAGGAAATGGAGAGGAGTAACAAATGGTCGGAGAAAAGAAGTATGAGGTAAGGACTTGAAAATAATCGTGATATATTTTGAAATATTCTAACTGAATATCGGTGTAATATTGTTGTCATAAAGGTGTGTAAATGAGAACCCATTAATTTTTACTCTTTGAGGTGTGTACTTAGAAATGTGTCACAACCTTTGTCTCTGTTTAGGAGAGTATTAAGATTATAATTTTTTTTCTGATAATGCCCGCAAAAGAAAACGAGTAATTCTAGATATAGTATCAGCGCATTATTCATAGCCTACGAGAACTGTTTTGTAGAAATGTTCTGCGATACACATCAGGGCGTTCTATTCTTAGGTTTTCGTAATTTGGCGCGTGAAGGCCTTGTCTTCACGATGGGATGTGGCACGGTTTCTCGCGTCTTTCTCGGTCATGTCGCTAGATGTCGGTTGATCTGCAGCACTGCTGGATACGGTCGCGATAATGCGACATCTAGCGGCCCGACCGAGAAAGACACAAAAAACAGTCATTTTCTATCGTGAAGACATGTCCCTCGCGCACCACGTTACGATAACCGAGGTATATTGCTGCCAAGTTGCCCTAAGAATACATTTCATGGTCTCATTTCGCGCATCGCCGGAACCGAACCCTCCCCTCTTCCCACACACATCATGCTTCTTTCTGCCCCGCGCGGGAGTCCCCGCTGGGAAGGAGGATTGCGTCCGATGAATCATCGTTCCCGAGGTCCACCCGGCGCGCCCAAGCAACTAGGGTGGGGCGCGGAAAAGGGGCGGGGCGACGGGGGCGGGGCGCGCGAGGGCGGGCAGGGCGCGGGTCAGGGAGAGACGAAAAGAAGGACGGGGTGTGGAGAAGGGATGGGGAGAAATAAGATATGGACGTTCGGAGGGGGTAGAGGCAATTTGAAGAGAGGCAAAGAGGGAAATAGCGGGAAGAGAAAGGAAAGGGAGAAGACGGCGAGACGCGGGACGGTTTTGATTGATTGATTGATTGATGTTTCCGGGTACGTCAACAGCTACAGACATTAGTCTCGTTTGTGTTGACAAAGTTCTATCCGGAAAGGTGACAGTGATACCTGCCCAACTAGATGGATGGTGAGGTCCGGCATCGACCTACACGCCTCCTTGTGGGGAAATTCATCCTCTAGGTATCTCCCTTAGTCGGGACAAGCTCTAAGCTCTCGACTGATATCCCGTCATGTGTGGTGGTGTAGTGTTTGTAAGTGTCAGTTTGTGTCAAAATAAGGCAAAGGATAGGACAAGGAAGAGGAAAGAAAGGAAGTCAGCGTGGTTCGTGGTCCCTTTGTTAGGGTACAGGTCTGGCATTCGCCTGGTGTTGATCGTAGAAACCACATAAAACTTCCTATCGGAGCAGGCGTCGATGGAACTCTCTTCCGACCCGGCTTAAATCGTCGTGGCTATTTAGCTAATGACGAAAATCCACTACCGTTGGGCCTCGAACCCAAGGACTTTCCGGTCGGGTCACTTCAGAGACAACGGCAAAGCTGGCAATGAGCGAAACTCAGCCGGTGAGACAGTCTGAAAAAAGGGAAAGCGAGGAAGGGTGGGAAGAGAAGAGGATCGGGAAGGACCGGATAAATGATAAGTGGAAAGGGATGGGGTCACACGGGATGAGAAAAAGCGGGCCGGGGAGTGGAGGATTGTCAGTCAGGACGGGAGAAGAGACGGCAGGGAGTTGAAAGAAGGGAGAGGAGAGCTTGAAGAATGATAGATTGGGATTATACGGGACTGCGACTGACGGGATGGGACTGTTTCAGGGCGGGCAGGGTGACACTAGACGATTGATATATTGATTGTTAGTGATTCCGGGCGCATCAACTACTCAGGTCATTAGTACCGTAAGTGTAGTGCATGGCTTTTCATCGGGAGGTGGCGGTGATCTTCCCCCACTGGATGGCGAGATCCGGCGCCGACCTACCGTCGACTATCGAGGTTTTTCCTTACCAGGCTTCTCACACCAGTGGGGTACCGCCCAAGCCGGGACCAGTTCTAAGTCCCCGACCAGCCTCCCGGTATGTGTGGTAGTGTAGTGCATGTTGGTGTGTGTGTGTGTGTGTGTGTGTGTGTGTGTGTAAGGCGTGAGGATAGGACAAGGAGGAGAAAGGAAAGTTTGCGCGTGGTCCTTGGTCCGTTTGTTAGGGGACTGCTCCGGCATTTGCCTGGTGTTGATAGAAGAAACCACGGAAAACTACCGATTTCGGACGGAGGATGGCTGAAAAGCTAAAGTCGAAAATCCTCGAACCTTCCCGCTCAGAGACACTGCAGTGACATCAGTTGATGCACTGATCACCGCTCCCGGTGACACAAGACGAGGAGAGATGGGTCTTCTGATGAGGTGAGAGTCTCATGAGGCGGGAGAGAATAGCCTGCTGAGGGAGGGGGGCAGTCTCATGAGTCGGAATAGAACATCCTGACGAGGTGAGGCGTGGCGGTGAGGGGATGGAGAAGACTGAGGTGAGCTCGAAGCAGTGGAGTGAAGCTTAGAGGAGAAAACTCGCTCAAAAGAGCAAACTCTCTCTTCGACGTTTCGAAACCAGATGCTGAAGATCGCCTCCTCGAATCGAAAAGGAATTGCGCAATCATATTAATAAATAGGGCTCGCATTTTTTATGAACATCAATGTTGTGTTGATCCTTATAACACCTCATGAACATGCTTCACTTGCGAAGAATACTTTGTTTGAAAGATGCCTTTGGAAGATGTTCATGAAACAACGCAGATGCATTTCAACTAAACGTCCTCGACTGCCATATATCACAGCAGATAATCCCATAAATTTATAATAATTGAAGAACAAGAATCAACTAACTATTGATAGATAAAACCTATTTTTATTGGGAGACATACTAAATATCTAGGTATGGTAAGATATTTGAATTACAGGCGCTCTAACGTGAGGACTAAATCTAGAAAACCTACAGGAAATCTTAACACAAACACTGCAGTGGGTGCATTACCCGAACAAAATTGTTATTTGTTAATGAAATTCATTATGGGCCTAAATTATGTGGCACTAATTTTAAGAAAAAATATTAAATTCCCATTTTCTTTCACATAATTTACTAAAAAGTTGAAATATATTCTCCAATTTTCGACACTTCATAGAAAATATGCATAATTTTACAACTACTGTTACACTGATAATCTTCTTTACCTTTTTGCTCATTTTCAAGTTCATAACTTTTTGACGATCTTACTAAACACTTTGACAGTGTTTTCGTAATATCATTCATCATTATTTGTAATTGTCATTCATTTTCAGCAACATTCAACACACACACACACACACACACACACACACACATTCTTTATGCGCTTGAGGGGCGGGTTAATCCTTTAACAAAGATGAAAGTTCACCTTCACATAAACTCCAAATCATTGGGCATTTCTCAAACCCTGCCGACGATTGAGAAACCACATTCACACCTACGAGTCAACGCTCCGCAAACCTATACAGATCAGCACATTGTAGAGTCACGTGTGATCCCTCCCAATTCACCGCGCCCGGCATTCAGCATGAATCCGTTACCCAACGCGCATGCGCAGGCCACCATCGAAACAAGCGCACAACGTCCGCGCCCCGGCGCCGTCTGCCCGCCCACCCGCCTGCCTTCCCGCCCACCCGCTCGCTCACCCCCCCAAACCGCCGGCCCCGCCCACTCGCGCGCCCCCACCCGCCCACCCGCCCGCCCACCCAACCGCCCGCCCGCCCGCCCGCCCGCCCGCCCGCCCAAACGCCCGCCCGCCCAAACGCCCGCCCGCCCAAACGCCCGCCCAATCGCCCGCCCGCCCGCCCACCCAACCGACCAACCGCCCGCCCGCCCGCCCGCCTGCCCGCCGCGTGAAACGCGACGTGCGCAATCTGTCGTGAGCAATCTTTTCCTAATCGCGTTACTTCGCATGGACGCGCCAGCTCTTTTATATCGCATTGTCCATCGGCGCTGCGGCACCCCCTCCCCTCCCCCCGCCATCGCGGCACTTGACGTAACCACGTTACCTCGTCTTCTATCGCCGACACGAAAGTGAATTTCGGGCGTTTGTAATCGCATCACATTCAGAGAGCCACGCGCGGGGGCGCGAATGCACTAAGAGAGGGAAACGGGTATTTTTAGCGCGGTCGTTTCAGAGGACATAAAGAATCGCACCTGTCCTCGGCCCGTGGCCAAGGTCTGACGCCTTTGGCCGACGTGCACTTCCCCTTCCGCTGTTTCTCATTTTTATGACGCGACACGTTATAAAAGGGGGAGAAAACGCTTGCTGGGGGATTGCCGCCAAAGTTCTTGTTTTGTTGAGGCGGAGAATGGCGCCTTGTAGCGTGCGAAAGCAAAATCCCAAGGGCTGAGCTCTAAGACGGCTGGATCAGAAGGGTTGGCTCTGGATTCGAGTGCCTGTGAGGGAATTGGAGATAAGCTTGTAAAATGGCTGAGTTATTACGTGTACTAGCCAAACGTGCTCACTGGAAATGTTTGTGTACAGAAGTTGGCAGACTTCTAAGATATGTGGGAGGGATTGAAACTTTAAAGATGTGATAATACATAAGTCCCTGTTGAGAAAAATAATATTTGAAATAATAAATAAACTCTATGGAAAAATATTATTTATCATACTAATAAACAGATGACAAGCAGGGGAATACTTATTTAGATAACAGCGTGGTTCTTCTAAATTTAATGAAAATGTTTCTTCAGGTATCAAATATGCTCAATAAAAGCTTTCCCTATGTGTCATATATTCATCGCCGTGATGTATAAGAAAGTTCAGAGAGGACTCAAAGAGATCGAGGAAAAGTAATTCTCTTACTTTCAATTAAAAATTTTAAATGACATTCATGAAATTTATAATTGTTTCTTTTTTCATGTCTAAAAAACTTTTTGAGCACTCAAGACCTCAATACTTTTCGAATTAGAAAATGGTACCTTTTTGTGCACTATAAGAGTATACTGTATTAATGATTCCTTTTCTTACGGTAGATAATTGCGTTAAATATTCCATGAACATCTGAGCCACTTCAAATGCATTTTCTTTATCCGTTCATATAAAGTGTAATAAACGTGTAATAAAATAAGACAAACTTCAAAATAATTTGAAATATATACCTGCTTACAATGTTTATTGAACCCAGCAATATTACATGAAAATAACAAGGAGATGTTGAACCATTAATCTTCTCGATACGAGCCCGTGCAGCCTTCAAAAAATAGCACTATGAATTTATTATGCAGATCACTGTATTATAGGCATGTAAAGATAATTATCTCGATGAAATTTCTACATGACCTTTCATCACTGTTTTATTTTTGATTCATTTGATATTAGTTTTCAACACGTATTTTCTGTAATCTTGTTCGTTGACGGTAAATATTTATTAGATACACTTATATGAGCCCGGAACTACGACTACATTGGATGGTTTTTCATTTATAAATCAAAATGTGGTGTCAAAGAGTTGTGAATCACATTCTCATAAACACAAGAAAATACAAAATCCGCCTGTTTGTGCTTTAGAGGAATAACGGTTGATTTAGTACCGAAAGGTATAAAATACATCCCTTAGATATAAATTTGATTTCTAAAAATGATATTAGTTAAGCCTACAACGAGTTTATTAAGTTTCGATAACTGTTCGGTCATTAGGAAGATGGGTGCTCAGAGAGAGCGACCTAATCCGGCGGTGAGTATAATAAAAGACGGACGAAGCGCGCTTGTGCGACTTTTCACAATTAGTTCAAAGCATTCATTACACTCGTGCTAACTACACTTCATTCGAGAATTTATTGTGTTACGGTTACATCAATCAAAGAAATGAAATTCTGTAGAATAATATTCATGCTCGTTGCTTGTTATCAGCCGAGAAACGGTATCTGATGTAGGAATTTGATATCGTGTTTCATTGTTATAACTTAAAGAGTAATTTACTACGAAGAGTACTTCACTATGCGCACGTTTTGTTGAACTTTTCTTTTGCTTGTAATGGTAGTATAGCTTAAGGTGAGTTTCTATTTTATTAGCAATACAGAAAAATGAAATCTGTTTGTTCGTTTACCGTTAAAAATAAGTTTTCTATAATTCGGCAACGAAAATATCTAGTTTTGAAATGTTAATCTCTCGCTTTTTAAAATTTTTGTTATTATTATTATTACTATTATTTTTTCATATTTCTACTATTAATAGTTAAATTGTTGGGAAGGGATCCTGAAACTCAAGAAAGCGAGCGCAGATGATTTTCTCCTCCATACGTCACATACAGTTTTTGACTGTTTTTGACTAAATAAATAAATAAATAAATAAATGAGTCTTGAACCAGAGTTGAACGTACGTTGTTTCCATTTTCCTCGGGTATCTACTTCGGCAATTTATTTGTGTTGTTATGATTCATAAGGGATCTAAAATGAGAATCTGACTTTCACTCACACTTCATTTAGATGTTAAGTATCTATAGTTACGTGACGTTCTCCTTCTCCCTGGGGAGGAAGCTCAAATAATCAACAAAGTTCTAGAGTACCATCACGAACGGTAATACGAACGAACGAAAACTAAAGAAATCAGAAAACTATTGGTAAGTAAACAACAAAATTAAACAAAATATTAAAGCTGGGCACTGTGTGGTGAGTATTTAAAGAACGTTTTAAGGCAGACACCGATTCCCCTTAATTATCGCCAGCATGCGTTCATCTTCACCGACACAATTAATCTCCATCACCACTAACTCCTATGATTCCACTATTAACTTCTATGCTTTCACAACCAACTCCTCCTACTCCTTCCCCATTTTCGCCATTACCAGATGTGATCTTCCCAAGATGTGATCTTCCCGCCAATATGTGAATCATCCTCTTCCCTCTCCTCCTGGCCCACCTTCTCCTCATCCACCATGTCCATCAAATGTACCTCATTTCTCACCTCCTCCTCCTCCACCATCTCCTTCACCGCCACCTATAACCACCCCAGTTCCTTCACCTCAATCGTAACCGTCACCGAAATACGACTGCCACCGCCAACACCACGACTGCCACCGCCATAACAACGACTGCCACCGCCACCACTAGGACTGCGAACATCAACACTACGACTGCCTCCGCCACCACTACGACTGCCACCGCCACCACTACGACTGCCACCGCCACCACTACGACTGCGAGCACCAACACTACGATTCCCACCGCCACCACTACGACTGCCACCACCAACACTACGATTCCCACCGCCACCACTTCGACTGCCACCACCAACACTACGATTCCCACCGCCACCACTTCGACTGCCACCGCCACCACTACGACTGCCACCGCCACCACTACGACTGCCACCACCAACACTACGATTCCCACCGCCAACACTACGACTGCCATCGCCACCACTACGACTGCCACCACCACCACTGTGACTGCCAGCGCCCCTCCCAGGTCCGACGCCACACATGTTACACATCAAACGGCGCCGGCCGCGGACGCCAGTGAGCCTCATTAAAGCCCAGTTACGGCCTCCGCTACCTGTGGCAACCGCCGGCCGCCGCGCGCCGCCCGCCCGTCTCCTGCGGCGCGCCCGCTTTTATTACGGAGGCAGGCCGGCGTCTTTGTTGGCGACCGTCACGCTTCGGAGCGTGGCGTCATGGGCGCCAGCGATTTTATGCACCCGACGGGCAGCACAAAGCTTATTTCGTTATATGCTGGAGATACAAACGGCCTTTTGTTGACGAGATTGCTAAGAAGTGAATCTTGAGTTCAAATAAGTGCAAAGCGGTGTAAATGAAGCATGCTAGAAATATAAGCCTCGAAAATGTATAAATAGACTACAACATTTGTTGGGATTTTTTCTAAAAAACGTTTATTGTTAAAATATGTAACACTGACGGGTATATCAAAAACCAGTGAGAAGCTAAGAGCAATCTCGATTTGGAAGTGTATTGTATCTCTATTTTTCAACGAGTATTATGTTATAAAAAAGCTCAGAATTTGGATTCCTCACGTTAACAGAGTGAATCGTATCTACGGAGTGTCGTATCTCTAACGTGATATTAGTTAAAAAGCACAAATAAAGAAAGCTTGCCATGAGCAATAGCGGAGTGATGGCAGCATTCATGGGAAGATTTTAGCTTTTGAGTAACAAATAACTATCTCAAGGAAAAAAAATCAACGCCTCATTCTGAATTCGAATGCACAACCTTGGCGCTAAACAGTTGCTGTCACAACCATCTGCGCTACAAAGCCGCTGAGAATAAACTAATAAATGGATTACTTTGTACTTGAACATGTTCTCCATTATTGCTTTCATTATTGGTTTGACCTAAATATATCCATGGGTGTGTTTTTTTATTAAATTAAATGATAGGACCTTATTCTCAGACAAATTCGAATTTTAACAATCCTATATTGAGAACTGCGTGATGACGCACAATCTTCCTTTGTTCACATACACACTTCACGGCACTACGTAACCATTCATGAATATGCTGCCATTCTCGTGTTATAAAGACATGAAAATACCCCTCCGTCATCGAATTCCCTTCGCCAACCTTCATCTCCCACACGCCGCCTGTTCGTGATACCGATCGTTGGCGGGCGGTTCGGACGCATTCGTCAAACGCAGTTAGCAGTCGTTATCCCGGCCGTTCGTCAGCGCGGCGCGGGCGAAATTTGTACCCAGGGTGGCCATTAGGCGCGCTGAATGCAGCCCCGGACGCGGGGAGCGTCGCCGTATGTCACGATGCGTGCCTCACCCGGCCTTCACCCGCCCCGCGCGGTGCGGCGCGGCCACGCAGCGGCGCCTTAGCCCAGATTCGAGCGGCGGACCCCGAGGACGAGGCCGCGCCGGAGGACCTCGAGGGCGCGGCGTGAGGCTGGAGGACATCGCCGCCGCTACCTGTCGCTCGAAACAAGCGTTGTTAAAATTAGCTTCTACGAATATAGGAATAGCCGATTCGGTGGACGAGATCGCTAAGGTAGTGGTTTCTTAGTGATCTCGGACCGAAGAATCGTGGGTTCGAGTCCCGCCTTGGGCATGGTTGTAATTGTTTTTTTCCATTCACCCCTTATCGTTTCATCTTCACAGCTACCATAACGTTAATTCCAATAGTGGTCGCAAATGACCTAGATCTTGATGGGACCTTACATAACCAATATATATATATATATATATATATATATATATATATATATATATATAAATTCTTTCTTACCCGTAACCAGGAACTGGGAGAGGAGGTGGCTCAGGGTATCAAATGATGACAAGGCTGTGAGGTCCTAGGATCGAGTCCCGTGGCAGGATTTTCGGTACTAGCTAGATAGCTAGTAGGTCGAATTCATTCTCTGTTTGGAGGAGAATGTTTGGGATTTTCTGTTGTGATCGGTAGTTTTCCTAAGTTCTCTGATGAACACCTGGCGAATGTCAGAGCAAGACCCTAACAAACGGACCGCGCGCGTTTTTTCCTTCCCCTTCCTTGTCCTATCCTCATCTCTTGCTTACACTTACACTTACATGCACTACACTACCATACGTGTCGGGAGATCGCTTGAGAGCTTAGAACTTAGACTTCCGGCTGGGGCGGCGCCTCGCTGTTTGGAGGTACCTGGTTGGGGAAAAGCCAGCTAGATGCCTATAGTTCGGCGCCGGATCTCACCATCCAGGGGGGAAGATCACCACCAACTCCAGAGGGAAAAAAAAGAATACACTTACTGGAATGATGACCTTAGCTGTTGACGTGCCCGGAATCATTAATAAATCAGTCGAAGTAACCAGGCAGGAGGATCTCGAGTGCGCAGCGTGAGGCTGGAAAATGTCGTTGACGTTACTTAAAGCTTGAAAATAGCATAGTTGAAATTAGCCTCTATGAATCTACAAAATATTCTTGGAATTGTTTTGAACCCCAGGGAAGATAGTAGATTTTTTGAAGGCAGACATTGTTTTGTCGTCTGAAGCAATAATGCATACCGAGGTTAAATACCCAGAAAAATAAAATCTTCCGAGCATTCCCATTCCAATCAGGTCCCATGTTCGCTAAAGCCTGGGAACGCCCTTAGCAATGGATAATTATGTCTGATACCGTTCTTGTATCAGTTCCTGGTGGCGAACATGCGAGAGACAAAACGTTGTTATGGGCCCTGTTTGGAACCAAATTAGAAAATCTGCAACAGTGCTGTCCATGTTGGAGATGAGATTTGTAGGTTCTAGCCTCTAGAGCACGGACATGTCCTGTCTGGCACTATAACCTTCACACGTATCTTTTCTTCTGTCTGCTTCCCCATTCTATCTGAACTCTCATATCACCTCTGTCTTCATTGATGTCTAGCCCACAATTACCGTATTCATCATCATAGCTCTTTTCAGCTCTTCCCCTAAACCGCCAGTAACGTCTCGATATATTATACATTTAAGCCAATAGCTGCTTTTATCCTTTTCGCATTTCCAAAACCATCAACACCAATTAATGTAGTGGGTAATTGATTTACAAAGAGTTCGGACCACGCACATATCCCACTCACGAATATTTTGATGAAACTTGTTGATATTCGGATAATCCATATTACCATCTTCTCGCGGTGTCTTTCCCCGTTTGCGGGATAATCAAGTATCTACAAATTTATACATAAAATATATAATACATATGTCAATTTTGCATTGTTTTATATAATTTATATAATTTTGCATTATTTTATATAATATAAAATACACATTAATTTTGCATGGTTTTATTCTGAGCTTAGTCGGTTTTTTTCAGGACCAAAGACAAAATATTTTCTCCCCACGTGTCTCGATTATATTATATTTCAAAGAATTTTTTACTAGCAAGTCCAGTTTTCTACATATATACTTTCATTAAACTAGACAATTACGATGTTTGAGTTGTTTCATTTTCTTCTGTACCTGCGATATTCTGACACTGTTTATTATTTATGAATCTTCTCTCGTTTCCTTCTTCACTTCCTACTATTCTTATTATTTTCCATCGCCTGAATTTTTTTCCATTTCCCTTTTACTTACGTCGCTATATAGTCCATGGTCTGTATTATTCCGCGCCCCTTGTTTCCTAGACCCTGAGGTCGGCGGGCGAGGTCGGGAGGCCCGCGAGGGCACCGGCGTCTGCCCTCGCGCAGCATTTTGCGCTGTAGCCGGTGCCGCGTAGCGCACGACCCGCGCAGCCTTCGCTTGCGGAGAGCAGGCGGAGCCGCGGTCTCTGCGGTAGAGGCTGCGACTGCGAGCGCCAAGTTCACGTCGGAATGAGTTTGGAAAATATGGCTAGAATCAGATACGTTCCCGATTCCCTAAAGACGCCCTTCGATCCCCCAAATGTCTTGATTATATTATATTTTAAATATCATTATAATAATCATAATATGTAATAAATATAATATAATCATATAAATATAATTTATCATTCACTGAAATTGCTTCCTCGCTAAAATTCTACTAATACCGCCCTTTAAAACTATCTGTAATATTTATTATTAAAATATCTGTAGAAACTATATATAATATTTAAGCTCACCTCTGCATACTTCACGGGGTAATTCAATAATTTATCTGACTTCTGAAAAAGGAGATAACGCATGCAGATGTTCATCCCTAAACCTTAATGTGTAAAAATGTGTATCATGGACTCCCCTGAAATGTAGAAATGCTGAGCAGGCAGAAATAAATTTTAAAACATGCTTATTAGCAAACTTTTCTATCGATGATATATTTATCGTTTTATTGATAATTAAATTATGGAAAGCTACACTCACAATTGAGTGTGATGTTTGGAAAGAGGGATGTTACATGAATACTACAGGTGTTCAAAAGAGCACCATCTAAGCGTTTATTCTGTGGTTCGACTGGAGTTTCATTTTTTTTATTAAATTGAGAAAATGTGAAATTTTGAGGTGGAGTGACGACGATATTCATTACCTGACCATTACACCATCTATTTATTTTGTATTACTTTTGTAGTTATTGAATCTTTCTCATGAACTTGTTTTAACTCATTTATACGAGTTCTCTGTTGTTTTTTTTCGTATGATGACATGTATTGTTCATTTCTCTAATGCACTTCATTAACTCGTTGAGCTTATTTTTTTACCTTCCTTTCAATATCCGGTCAGAAATATATTTGCTCGATTGCAATTGATCACAAATGATTGTGTAATTAAGTCTAGATAATCCAACCACAGAAATCTGAATCCAATGACGTCTGTAACATTTACTTCAATTTATTGAGAGCACATAAAGAATATATTCTTTTACTTCGTTTTGATGAAGAAATTACAAGAAACATTGTTAGCACCTGTATATAAATTATAATAACTGATCAAAACAGCGATTATTCAAGATATGATCTTTACTCAAAGTTGCGTCCCGTCCTCGTCATATCCTCATTTGCATCTCCATTATTCGTAAGAAAACCGGGCGTTCTAAACATCCGCTGAGCGCCCGCGCTTTACGAGGGAGTCAGAGAGAGTGATTCGATGATTTCCACCCACCCGCTTTGTTACTGGCCGTAAATTCTGCACAAAACTTCCAGAATGGGCGCCGGCGGTTGTAAATAGTAAAGTTTCTCCTAGCAATTACGTTTTGCTATGTTAGCACGGCGGTGTATAAAATGTTACATCGCCAGTCTGTTACTTGTGAAGTTTTAGGTGATGGTAACTTCCTAGATTGCAATATTTTGCGGTTAAGTTCAACGGAACGTTTAAAGGTATCTTTCTGACAATTTTGTAATGTTTTTTTCAGTAGTTACTGATTATTTATTCATATTGAAGTCCATTAGCCTTCCAAATTTTACATATATTTGAATTACAATTTTAAAAAAATACGTTTTCTGCTCCACCAACTTCGCCGGCTATGATAACCATGAGGGAGTGAAGTTTAAAAGCAGTGCATTTTTAAATATATATATATATATATATATATATATATATATATATATATATATATATATATATATATATATATTGAATTTTACCTTTGATACTGAAGATATGGAAAGTAATTGAAATAAAAATTACAAAAATACTTACGATAAGCAATTTTCTGTCTTACTTCATTATAGAATTGCGATTAAGCTGCTGGAAAAGAGTGATTTTGTGCAAAAGTGCTACTGTATCTGTCCCAGAAATGCAACCAAGGAGGGGGGACTCCTCCACAAACCGATGACTTTATAAATAAATTCCTACTAATTTTCTATACAAATGGCAGTCTAGAATATCTCGATTAAACAACTTTTAATTAACAATAAATCAAAAAATTAAAACTAATTTGAAATTCAACATCAATGAAATAATGTTTTTAAGAAAACATGAAATCGTCTGGACCACGCACAAATAATTTCTTTCACATTAGAAAAACTGGGCACTGATATAAACTACTGTTTGTCCAAAACAGGTGGTTGTAATGTATCATCGATATTTTAGAGCTATCGTGTTATTGCATCTAAGTTTCATTTCATCAATTTTTGAAATTTTTTGAAAAATAGTCCTTTATCATGCATTAACATTACTTGTAGGCGGGTTCCATTATACTCTGTTACATTTTTTGGCATTTCAACTGGCCTTATTCCTCTTAGTAATTATTATGAGTAAATTAATAATGCAATAGGCGATATTATGGGACACATAATGTTATGCCATTGCTTTGCACACCACAATTAGAAGTAAATCGTTTATGTCTCACTGAGAAATTACACTCATATCTTTTAGACGCACAAAGAGGGGTTGCAGCTGCAGTTGTATGCGCTACGTATGACAGCAAAATTGAAATATATAGTAGTTACACAATAAAAGTAGAACTTCTCAATAATTGTCTGAATA
Source organism: Teleogryllus occipitalis (assembly GCA_011170035.1). NCBI lineage: Eukaryota > Metazoa > Arthropoda > Insecta > Orthoptera > Gryllidae > Teleogryllus > Teleogryllus occipitalis. The sequence goes on from BLKR01002799.1 coordinate 56,343, forward strand.
GTTTTAATTTGAGCGGAGCTGTTTCTTTGGTAACCAAAGACAATATGTTTCACTCTGTACATTGGCTCTCGTCCAACATTACTCTATACATCGACTCTTTACAACATTTTATCGCTAGTAAAATTTGACCATTTTCTATTTCTTTGTTTACCTCAAAAATGTTTTATCCACTTCACACGTATTAATTCCTTAACCTTAAAGATACAATTCTTGAGAAAAAACACTTTCCTTGCGCATGGGTGAAAAGTGATCAGTAAATAAAATATGAAGTCTTTTAACGACAGAATTTGAACACTGTCGCAACAATTATTTATTAAGCTTCGTACTGAATTTGATATCTTTATTAAAACAATTTCTTACAATGATGTAAATAGACTTGAACATGTTTACATATTTATTCCAGTAACGGTCTGAGAAGACAATGGGGAAATCGAGTACGGTAATCCTTGAGATTCGAACTTGACAGCGCGTGCAATCGCGAATCTAAAGGCTCTGCATTAACGCGACCGGCAGCTCCCCAGGGGACGAGTGCAATTTGCCGGCGCTGCATTCAACCGACAGCCGGAACGTGGAGTTAATTGCGAGTCTCAGGCGGGCGTTTTCTTCCACTGCCGCCTCGGCGCATTGGGCAGTCGCCCACGGGGCTACGTGCGCCTCCCTCCGCTCCGCCCATGAGCCGTCGCCGCCGCCGCCGCCTTCACCTCCGGCTTCACCTCCGCCGCCTTCGCCTTCGCCTCCACCGCCACCTCCGCCGCCATGCCACCTTCGCCTCCACCTCCGCCTCCGCCTCCGCCGCCTTCGCCTTCGCCTCCACCGCCACCTCTATGCCACCTTCGCCTCCACCCCACCTCGCCATCGCCTTCGCCTCCATCGCCACCTCCACCTCCGCCTCCGCCGCCTTCGCCTTCGCCTCCACCGCCACCTCCGCCTATGCCACCTTCGCCTCCATCGCCACCTCGGCCCCCACCGCCTTCGCCGCCATCGAAACCTCCAACTTCCGCCTTCGCCTCCATCGCCATCTCCGTCTCCACTACTCTCTTCGTTTCCGCCGCTAGCTTCATCTCTGCCGCCTTCGCCTCCATTGCCGTCTCCGCCGCCTGCTCCTCCACATTAGCCTCCGCTTCCACCGTTGATTGATTGATTGATTTTTTCGTGTTTCCGGGCGCGTCAACTGCTCTGGTCATTAGACCCGTTAGTGAAGTGCATGTGATTTTTCTCGGAAGATGGCGGTGATCTTCCCCCGCTGGATGGCGAGATCCGGTGCCGACCTACCGTCGGCTAGTGGGGTTTCCCCCTAACCAGGACTCTCCCACCAGCGGGCACCGCCCTAGCCAGGACAAGCTCTAAGCTCCCGACCGGTCTCCCGGAATATGTGGTAGTGTAGTGCATGTTAGTGTAAGTGTGTGTGTAAGGGGAGAGGATAGGACAAGGAAGAGGAAGGACAGATCGCGCGCGGTCCGTGGCCCGTTTGTTAGGGTACTGCTCCGGCATTCGCCTGGTGTTGATTGGAGAAACCACGGAAAACTACCGAGCATCCGCTTCCACCGTCACCTCCGCCTTCATGTTCACCACCATCATCTTCACCTCCACCTTCGCCTCCGCCTCCGCTGCCACATGAGCCTCCGCCGTTTGTTTCACCTCCGCTGCCGCCTTCGTCTCCACCGCCAACACCGTCGTCTCTGCCACTTTAACCTCCGCCGCCAACTCTGCCTTCTCCTTCACTCCTCCACATCCCTTCCCATCACTGCTCCCTTCGCCTCCGCCGATGTCTTCACCTCCTATGTCACCTTCGTCTCCACCGCCGTCTCCGCCGCCACGACTTCCACTTCCGCCGCAATCACCTTCGCCTCCGGCGCTAGCTCAGCCTCCATCACCACCTACGCCTCCACTGCCCCCTTAGCCTGCGCCTCTAGATTCACCTTCTCTGCTGCCTTCGCCTCCATTGCCTCCACAGCCTGATCAGCCACATTAGCCCCCCTCCCCACCGCCTTCTCCAACTACCCTTCACCGCCATCATCTCCATCTCCGCATCCGCTGCTAGCTTCACCTTCTCGGCCGCCTTCGTCTCCACCGCCATCTCCGCTGCCTGCTCCCCCACATTAGCCTCCGCCTCCTCTGTCATCTCCGCCTTCCCCTTCATCGCCATCATCTCCACTTCCGCCTCCGCCACCATCACCTCCGCCTCCATCTCCACCTCCGCCTCCACCTCCACCTCCACCTCCGCCTCAGCTTCCACTTCCGCCTCCACCTCTACTGCCAGCTTCATCTCCGCTGCCGTCTTCGTCTCTCCCGCCAACACCGTCGTCTCTGCTACATTAACTTCTGTCTCCGCCGCCATCTCCGCCTTCCCCTTCACCATCATCTCCACCTCCACCTCCGCTGCCACCTTCACCTCCGCCGCTAGCTTCCCCTCCGCTACCGCCTTCGCCTCCGCTGCTAGCTTCACCTCTGTTGCCGTCTCGCCTCCATCGTCGTCTCCGCCGCCTGCTCCGCCACATTAGCCTCTGCCTTCGCCGGCACCACTGCCTCCGCCTCCGCTGCCACCTTCGCCTCCGCCGGTAGCTTCACCTCCTCTGTCGCCTTGGCGTCTACCGGCATCACCGCCGTCTCCGCCGCCACTACTTCCGCTTCCACCGCCATTGCCTTCGCCTCCGTCGCTAACTCCACCTCCATCTCCACTTTCGACTTCGTCGCCTCCTCCATTTCTGCTTCCGCCACCACCTCAGCTTCCGTCTCTTCTTCCGCCGCAGCCTCTGCCCCCACCTCCTCCACCGCCGTCTCAGTCTTCGGCCCCCGCCCCTGCTGTGGGTGTCGTGGGGTGGAGCAGGATGCGGGCAGTTGTCTCAACTAGTGGCAAACGTCAGGCGACAGGCAAGGCCCCTTGCATTGGATAGGTAAACCCCGAGGCGATGGAAAGGTTCCGGTTTCATTATTTAGAAACAAGATCTTACTAATGAGTAACAAAAGCCGCGCCATAAATATTAGCTTTTCTGCAAACTTGTAGCGAAAGGTAATGTGGAGTATTTTAATGCCCGACGCGATTGCAGAAATGTTAAAGAATTGTCTACAGCGATGCACTTGAGTTTAATAAGTCTGCTCATACGGATGTTTAAAAAAAAAGTTAATGTGAATGAGCACACAAAATTTAAGGTGTTCTTTCTAACATATTTGATAAGAAAGACGAACGTTATTTTGAACAATGCAAATTCGGCAGTCTTACCAATAAATGACAATTCTAAATAATAAATGCGTAATAAATGCACAAACAAATTCTAGAATGTGTACCTAATCATCTGCCATTATTTTAGTGTAGGCCTACCTACCTGCTACCACAGAATTATTAGTCAGTGATTCCTTAGATTTTATTAAGTAATTGAAGAGCTTGAGACCGAATACAGCCAAAGCACGGCTCATCTTGTTTCTGTTCAAAACGTATGGACATGGATATGGACAAATAGTACATATGAAGTATGGAGGTACGTCACACTTAGATCAAAATCGAGATATTAACATTTGGAAGTATCGAGAGATTTCCTATGACCTATGTTTTTATGGATCTAAGCCCTTCCACACGGTAACAAACATGACGCCTATTTCCCCCCCCCCCCATTATGCGCTCTTGTAAGATTCCTTTCCACTTGCGCAGTGTGTTGTTGTAGCAACCATTCCGCACAGAATTTCAAATTCCAGGCCTGAGATTTGCCATAAGAAATGGATGGTGTTTCATTAAGTAACAATGATAAGGAAGGGGCAAAAGTAGACCATCATATTAAAATGTACAAAAGTCTTACGTTTTACTTATACCTACAGAGAACCGTAAGTACGAATTTCACTTATAAGGAATCAGAAGAGATATTAATGGTATAAAATTATTGATTGACTGACTGATTAGTGATTCTGGGCGCGTGAACTGCTAAGATCATAGCTCCCGCAAAAATAGTGCATGTTCTTATCGCAAGTGCGGTGATGATCTTCCCCGCTCTATGGCGAGATGAGCGCTGAACTACTCAGCTTTTGTTTAATCGGAAGTTTTTCCTCAAACAGGTAATTCCCACCAGCGGGGCACCGTCCCAACTGGGACAAGCTTTAAGCTCACAACTGATGTGGTAGTGTGCTGAATGTAAGAGTAAGTTAGAGTAAGTAAAGGGATGATAATACGACTAGGAAGAAGGAAGGGGCAAGGGAAGGAAAGATACCGCGCGGTCCTTAACTCGTTTGTGAGGGTACTGCACCGGCATTCACTTGGTTTTGATCTGAGAAACCATGGAAAACTACCGATCAGAGCAGCCGGCCGCTAGAATTCTCATTCAGACAGCGGCTAAATTTGACCTAGCTGTGTAGGTAGCGTCAAAAAATTCCGCCACCGTCAGGACTCGAACCCTAGGACATTTCGGTCAGATGCACTGCAGTGACAACAGTTTATGCCCTGAGACACCTAAGCCGGTTTAAATTGTTGAATTACTATGTAGAATTACCTGTACTTCGATTCATATTTAGGTTCTTAACAATATATAAGTTAAAATCTGTCTTAATACTAGCGCAATGTGGAATTTTTTGAAAAGTTTCAGCATATTCAGTGTAAGTTTTGCAATATACCGTTAAAAATATTTCTTCAGAGCACAAGAAACAAAGAAATATTGGACTCAATCACGAGGTCAAAAACATGTTCAATTCTCTTGTAATCATATGTAAATCGGAATTTTCTATTTCGTTGTACAGAGTTGTAAGTTAAGCTAATAACGTTGTCTGTCAGGCGACATCCAATTCCTTATTTACTAGAACTGACGAGTAGTTGTACTAAAGCTGCCTGGGATGAAATAGAAATTTGAGAGCACAGATAGCTGGTGCATGATACATTAATGTAATCTGAATAGGAATAATAACTTACATTTAATCAATTTACATTTTCTTCTATTTACGGATTGGCGTCATGTCCTTTTCCTGTTTTAGTGATATAAAACCTTTTATTAGTATCCATACTAATCTCCATTCTGTGACTTAATTTTTATCTATTCTCGGTAGTCTTTATTGTATCACTCACATACACCAAAAGCACCATTGATGTTTCGTGAAAACTACATCAATATGACTTCCGTTTCAATCCAGTCAGTTTAATTCCTGAACATTAGCCTCACATTCCTGGAAGAAAGATTTGAAAGAAAACTTTCTTTGTTTTGATTTCTCTTCGAAATGCAAGTTCAAAACTTGCTCCTTATACTAAATTCACATCTATTTGTTTATTAAACACATGGGGGCGGTGGGGGCAGGGCGGCGGGGGGGTCGGGGGGCGGGGGGGACGGAGGGACGGTGGGGCGGTGGAGGCGGTGGGGGCGGTGAGGGCGGTGGGGGCGGTGGAGTCGGTAGTGGCAGTGGGGGCAGTGGGGGCGGTGGGAGCGGTGGGGCGGTGGGGCGGTGGGGCGGTGGGGGCAGCGGTGGGGTAGGCTGCGGCGACGGGGGCGGCGAAGGCGGAATCGCGGAGGCGGCTGTGAGTGACAAACGCGCCCAGTGACCTTCACCCGCAAACAACGCGGAGGGCGGGCGGGGGCGGGGGCGGTGGCAGGGTCTCACCCGGCGAGGTCGCGTGCGGTCGCCGTCAACTGTTTCCGAATTTTTACGACTGCAGCTGGCGATCGGACTACAAAGGTGCGCCAGAGATTATGAAGTGCTTTATTGTGTCGGCTGCCATATTGTGCGGGTTCATTCGTTTCCTGGTAATACAATCTACGTAGGTTAAGGAAATGTATAAAATTTTTAGTATTGGTATTGTTACTGCTTGATCTTGGTTTTGAACTGTCGTATTTACTAATGGATGCTGTTTTAGGACAAATGTAACTATAGTGCGTCAGGAAAATCTCACAGCACTCAACCGAGTCAGTGCGGAGAACCTCATATTAAAATTTGCATTTATGTTAGTGGCAACCAGTTCACTGGGAAACAAGTGAAGGGGCGACACTCCCAGCATCTGTTATGATTGTGGTGGATACGCAATTTACTTTTTACAAGCTGCAGCTCATGCAATCAACATAATTTCTGTTGACAGCACTCTCATCAGCAAGGTGCCACTGCGGAGAGACTTTACTGGCGCGCTGTTTTGCTGGAAGTGTTAAATTTAAGACATTTTGTCTCCTAATCAGTGTGTGTGCTATCATTGGCTCATTAATATTTTATAAAACACTAATATTTAAAGACAGGCTACATCTGATGTTTTCAATTGAGTTTTGGAATATTTATTTACACAGAAATTATCCGTATAGTCATATTTTGCTAGAGGTCTCTGAATTTTCATTCATTTGTTTATTAATTGTACTCTTTTCACTGCAGTATCGAGAGTTAAAACACTTTCTTGTAATACTCCTTGCATCAGTATTTTGAATATTGGCAACTAATACCAATATTCTAAACACTGACTTTTTCTTTAGTTTCCAAAATTTAACACTGTACTAATGAAAAGAAGATTTGTTTCACCCGTAAATCCTACGTAAATCCTCGTAAAATAAATATATAGCACAATTTCATTGTTTCTTAAGTAAAGTTCAGCCGGATCCGACGAGTGACTAATGTACTCTACGACCTCAGCCTGCGAACAATGCTGAGTTCGTCGAGGTGATCTGCGGTCGCCATGAACTGTTTTCGAATATTTACGCCTACAGCCTTCGTTCGCTCTCTTAGTTACATGTTCGTCCCGTAGAGGTCTCGTTCCCGTCTGAATGATATTTATGTTTTGTCTATTCGAACTGTGATACTAGTTGACCCTCACACTTGCAAACCCTTGTCAAATGCCTTAGTACATGCATGTACAAAGCAGATTTCTTGCTGTCGTCAATTTAGTGGTTCCGGTGATAATTTATAAAGTTATTTCATCTCCACAAATTGCATATAAATAAAATTGAATTTCAGTCTTCAGAAATATATTTTTGTTCACAGAAACTTTGATTTACATGAACAATTTGAAGTGGCAGAAAATGCAGCTTTTGGACTGACTCGAATCAAAACTAGTTATGAAACTGGAATTTTATGAAGAAATTCCTAAACTTAAATATCTGCTTCAGTAATTGAATTTAGAATTTTTCGCCAAATTCGTCAATAATAATCTGCATATTTTGTTTGTGATATAAAGATATTTCTGAAGTAACTTTCTTTGTTTTACAGAAACTACTTCAAATAGAAAAAAATTTTAGACAGTTTTGCAACAGGAAATCAAAACTTTCACTTTAAATTGTGTCGAATGTTTGGATCGGCATTCATACGTCACGATTAACAATGTGTTGAAGAAGAAAATTTTCAGAATAGTACTATTATCACTACCGACAAGTACGCCGATTTATCTTACTTTTTCATTTCCTTTTTTTATAATATCAATCACAATTTGATTATTGCTTCTTTTATTATCCTTTTCTGTTAGAAGCTATCCATATTGGTAAAATTTTTCATTAACAAATATGGGTAATGTTTAAAATTATAGATATTAGTATCAATAGTATTACAAACTCCTTTTTAAACGCAGTAATTGGGCGAAGGTCTGTTGGTCCTTTCAAAAACAAAATCTATAGTTTTGGACAATCAACCATGTCAAAGTTCACCAGTAATTTATTTGCATCTGAATGCTGCGTGTTAGGTGTGCATTAAAATATCTTGAGTAATTGAATACTATCTACAGCCGAGTGCTCGACAGCAGCCTTCGAAGCGCACTCCACATCGACTCGAGTGACGAACGCGCGCACTGACCTCAACCCGCAAGCAATGCCAACGGGGGCGTGTCCTCGCGAGGTCGACCTACGATGCCGTGAACTCTTTCCAAATTTTTACGCCCGCCCGACCGCTGCCTCCGCTCAGCCGCTATCTACGCCAGCGCTTGGATTGAGAGTCCTGCGGCACGCGACTGGCTGAGCGCTCCTCGGCCCCGAACCCGGGGATTCTGGAACGAGGAAACGCGGAGGCAAGGCCGTAGACTGCCCGTCGCCGGCGTGGCGCCGCCGCCGCCAACGCCCCAGCAGGTCGCGTCGGGAACCACTCCTCGCGCTGTGGGCGGTAGTGGTCGTGTCGGGTGATGTTTCCATGGGCTGGTAGCGAGTGAACCGCTGTGTTCTGATGGGTCGGATTGCGGTTCTTTGTTGAGTGTGTCGCAGGTCGGGCGGTCGGGCGGTCGGGCGGTCGGGCGGTCGGGCGGTCGGGCGGTCGGGCGGTCGGGCGGTCGGGCGGTCGGGCGGTCGGGCGGTCGGGCGGTCGGGCGGTCGGGCGGTCGGGCGGTCGGGCGGTCGGGCGGTCGGGCGGGCGGGCGGTCGGGCGGTCGGGCGGTCGGGCGGTCGGGCGGTCGGGCGGTCGGGCGGTCGGGCGGTCGGGCGGTCGGGCGGTCGGGCGGTCGGGCGGTCGGGCGGTCGGGCGGTCGGGCGGACGGGCGGTCGGGCGGTCGGGCGGTCGGGCGGTCGGGCGGTCGGGCGGTCGGGCGGTCGGGCGGTCGGGCGGTCGGGCGGTCGGGCGCTCGGGCGGTCGGGCGGTCGGGCGGTCGGGCGGTCGGGCGGTCGGGCGGTCGGGCGGTCGGGCGGTCGGGCGGTCGGGCGGTCGGGCGGTCGGGCGGTCGGGCGGTCGGGCGGTCGGGCGGTCGGGCGGTCGGGCGGTCGGGCGGTCGGGCGGTCGGGCGTGGACGGGCAGATGGGCAAGGACGGGCGAGGACGGGCAGGCTGATGGACGGACGTATCTTTCTCTGCGACCACGCCGCCAATGAAGACGTATGCCGCAGATATACGCACGATATCAAACCGGACGCGTATTTTCCAAAAGACCACGTCCTCCAACCCAGAAGATAATTTTAATTGGACTCAAACCATGAAATTATAAATTGTTGCTTAGTTTGTCAAATCATTTCGATGACAAATTTCTTTTTAATACTAAGATAATTCTATAAATAGTAAAACTCGGGAAAGTAGAAGAAATGTAATTGTCACTATCAACCGTACAAAGAATCGCGATAAATTTGGAAACATGAACAATGAAGTTAAAACACACTAATAAATTCAGTGATTTTCGTAACTTGGTATGAAATGGTTATCGATACATTACTCCACTTTTCAATTCAGAAAACTTTCTTCCCATTCACCACGAATTTTTAAGAAGGCTTGAATTTATAAAACAGATAAGCACGCTACGGGAGTTCTCGTTCACCACCAACCGTGTTCACGCGAAGCTTGGCCGGCGAGTCTAGGCAGCCAGCTGCTCGATGACCCACGGATAGCCAAGCCAGCCGTCCGTGACCCGCCCCTCTCCCCCCTCCCGCCCCGTGCCCCGCCTCGCCCTTCTGGGTTCGCCCACGCTCTCTACCCCCCTCGACGGCGCCTTTCTGGATCCGGATAATACAGCCGAAGAGGAATTGAGCTCTAACAACATGTCATTTGAAATCGATCTGCTACAATTTTCTTCGCATCTGTTACCGCGTGGAAATTACACGTTGGCCGCGTGTACGCTTCGCGTGATATATCTGTAGCACGATCCCAGGCTAACGTACACCTGTTTCGTTCTATTAGAGGCCTCGTCGAGCGTCGAAGGCGCCATTTTGTGGAGAACGGCAAACAACAATTGACCCTCGGATGTGGGTGGTATTGATCGCGTACGGGATTTACGCCTCGTTATCTCAAAATAACACGTTTTGGCGTGCCCTTGTTTGCGTTGCGTAGATTCGAACGTGCGATTTTTTGTGCGCAGGACGTTCTGTTTTAAAAAAGCACGAGCTGGACTCGTGGCAGCATTCCGCACTTTGTAAATCATGTTTTGAAAGTTAAAATAGGTTCATACTGGATCCAAACTTCGAACTGCCATCCCCTGAATTATACATTAAAACATTTTAGGTCCGTCACCATGGGCGCCTCTCCCGCACTCCTGTTCTCCCACAAAATCCTGGCACTTCCTAGCATTTTGTCCCGCTTGCTTCTAAGCATGTCCCTCTGCCTATTCTACCGCATGATCCCTACATTTCTGTCTCTTGAACTCTCACATATGCAATAATATGCTGAGGGATCCGAACAATTTTTCTCAAATAGCATTGTTTTCTACCATGATTTTAAAATGTTGCTCACAGAAACCCAACTTTCATCATTTCTACCAATCCGTGCTATATTTTGAGCGAAACCCCACAAATGTAATAGAATAATAAAGAAGTCTCAAAAAGATCTCTACATTTCCCTCTCTAGAACTTTCACACATGCAACGCAGTTCCCGCAAATATTCACCGCATGTTTCCGCACATGATCAATACTTGTTCCTGCACGTTTTATTCTGGAAACGAAGCTGATAATTCAAAAAAGCAATACGTGTTTTAGTAACCAGAAGAGCGGAAATGAAACAAAATTAACAGAGGGATCCGAACATTTTTTCTCAAATAGCATTGTTTTAAATTGTTGTTTTGAAATGTTGCTCAGAGACACCCAACTTCCATTGTTTCAACCGATCCGTGCTATTATTCGAGCGAACCCTCCACAAATGTAATAGAACAAAAAGAAGTCTCATTTGGTAGAAAACGGCTTGAAAAGCGTAACTCGTATCTCTTCAAGGACACTAAAACAAGGTTTTGTGTTGATTTGGCGCATCGTTGCCGAGTATCGTGCATCGATGTGCGGTGGTGAAATTTGTTGTAGGGTAATGAGGGTTGTGGGTTAGAAGTGCGCCTGATTTCCCACCTGAGAACTTTCGTGCTCTTCGTCTTAAATGACTTTGATGAAGGACCAGGGAGCAATTCAACATCCAGCAGTTATACGTTTAAGAGGTTTTGTGACACTGGTTGGTTGTAAATTAACCAAAAAAGTTTATACATTCTTAGCCTATTACAGACGGGATTCGCGAAGTAGAGCAACGTGGCGATATAAAACACTTTTTTGTGTTTATGTCCATCGCGTTCGATGAGTTTGGTTGAGTTGAAAGAGAGAAACAAGAGAGTAGGTTATATTTGTGACCGTCTGTAAAATGTTATGGATTATGATATCGGTTAATTACAGACAGTCAATTCAAAATAAGTAAACCCTCGTTTAACGAAAGTGTTTAATACAAATTTCACCGTAATACGAACAAAACGCCGATGCCGGCAAGGGATTACGGTAAAACAGGCATTTATAATACTCGGATAACCCGAATTTTTATAACCCGACCTCCGATACTTCGGTTCCGCCACATTCGTGTTAATGAGGTTTTACTGTAATAAAATAATAAAAAATATTTTTAATTGACTGTCTATAATTATATGATATTAAAATACATTAAACAAGGGAATATTTGGACGAATGACCAGGGGAGAATCGAAGAAAGAAGAGGGGAGGCGCAATGCGGGAACAAGTAGTTCGGGAAGAAGCAACTTGGGGAGGAGCAACATGGGGGAGAAGTAGGGCGTATAGAAGGGAGGCGGGCAGAAATAAGACAGGGAGAAGCAACTAAGTGGAGAGAAGTGGGGCGTGTAGAAAGGAGAGAAGCCAACCGGAGTGGAGCATAGTGTGAAGAAGTTGGGTGCGTTTAGAAAGAGGTCAGGGAGGAGCAAAGTGGAGCCAATTGGAACTTGTAGAAGGAAAGCGGGGATAAACCATTCAGAGGGAAGCAGAACGCGAAGCAGCGAAGAGACACAGGACGAACAGAACGAGATGGGGTAAATCAGATGAAGATGAGCGAATGAAACGCGCGTGGGAGGGACTCGTGAGTCTTGCGGAGAGGCTGGGAGGGCGTGGCTCAGTGCGTTCATCAAAGCGGGGGTGGAACCCGGGCGGCACGTGCGGAATGCTATCGCCCGTGCACCATTAGGCGCTGCCGACGGCCGCGAGCACTTCTATTGGCGGAAATGGGCAAACGCAAAACAGGTGCCACAAACAGGTGCACAAGCCACTAATAGTCAAATCGGCGTAGCTATACTTGGGTTTTTCTTACGTGGCGGCTGAGCGTAGTATCTCCAAGTTGGAATTTGGCACGATTTTTTAGTCAAATCGACTGCAGCTATACTTGCGTTTTTCTAACTTGGCCGCTGAGGGTAGCATCTCCAAGATGGAATGCGGAACGACTTTTAAGTCAAATCTTCTACAGCTATACTTGTTTTTTTTCTAACGTGGCGGCTGAACGTAGTATCTCCAAGATGGAATTCGCCACGACATTTTGCGTTTTTCTTGGTCTGCCGCAAGATGTCGCATGATTGTGATCGCATCGACCAGTTATGCTGATGAAGCAACTCTAACGGCAGGACTAAGAATGACTAAAAAAGTCGGGCTGAATTCCATCTTGGAATTACTACTCTCAGCCGCCACGTAAGAAAAACTCAAGTATAGCTGGCGTAATCCGAAACAGTGGCAATCACTTTGCGCATAGGGTTCTTGCAAATCGTACGTGCTTCTAGCCTGTAATTGTGGTATGAAAATAAATGAAAAATCCACGTTATAATACTATTTATTACATACTAAATGTTCATAAATTTACCTGCCAGTTCTCCCGTGTTTGATCTTCAACATCTTGTCAAGAAGATAGTACTCGAAGAAGAATCGAACAGTCCAAACGAGATTGAGTGTGTGAATGGATAACTGCCCTGAACACTAAAAGGTAACGGATGTGAATGAAAGTTGCAAGACGTGAAACGAACTGAGGCAACCCAAAATGCCTACCACTCTGATAGCAATGGTCCACAAACTAAATAATTGCTACATTTTTATATTAACGACACCTGAATATCCAGATTCATACCAGTGATGACAAATGGCATAACCAACGATGATAATGACTAATGTGAAAAGAGAGAGGGTAAATGCCCGAAAATCTTGCTGGGAACCCCTTTTGTTTACTACAAATTCCACGAAGAGTGAGAAGGATTTCAACGCACTAAAACTCCATTATTAATATAATTGCGGAGGGCTGTTTTGTCCATAAACAAGTCAATTTGTTTATTTTTGAAATAGTTATAGAAATTGCTGAGCGTTACAAATCTAAATTTGCGATGACAGCAAAGAAAGTTGAATTTTACAACTATCTTTCATTTTTGTTTAATTGTAGCCTGATTGTGTACTGAAGTCTCACGGACTATGCGTCAACATTTGGTTCTGAACCATTATATGTTTATTATATTATAGAGGGATATCATATTCATTTCATCTTAACTCACTGATGTAACTTGAAAAAATATAACACTATCATAACTAAATGGAGAATACACATTACTCATTATAAATCATTCCCAAATACATTCCGTACTTTTTGAATGTTCGTAATAAAGGTTCAGCGTAATAAATAACGCCAACCAGATAAACAGATTATTTTTGTGATATTTTCATTAATAATATGTAGCGTTGTTTGTTGAAGGTAATTACAGACCATGTGATCGCAGTGTTTTACTTCTGGAAGAGATACAATTTGGCGTTTTTTGTTTACCAGCACAATAATGCCGAAATTCCATGCATTGCTGGCTTGAAGTGAACGGAAATATGTGTAACACCACTGCGAAATGGTACGCAACACGGACATCCAGCAACGATTTTCACAAATGAATATCTCGACCGTGGCTAATTCTCTGGTTAATGGGACAAAAGCAGTACATTTTTGACATTGGAGTTCCACACAATGCTCTATACCCACCGTGTATTATAATTCAGTAATTTAGCTTCCATGCGGAACATTATGAACCCCTCTGACAAAAAGCGATGCAGCGGGAGCTTTTTAATGGATGCAAAGTGGATTACCAGATAACGCACCGTTCGCCCTGGCCATTGCGGTCTGCGGTCGACAGGTGCGTCCGAGAATATTCCAGGAGACCCTCTGGAGAAGTGAACCAACTCCCCATCCTTCCTACGTCTACGCTACCTTGGAAAGATGCCATCAACCTATCATCGAAATTTTAATCGTTAATATTTTGTACGTTATATTCAAATTTCAAGAGATTTTAACCTGTTTCTAATAAAATTATAATTAATCAGAAATGATAATGTGAAAATTTTCTTCCATTAACAGAAAAGAGTTTGATATAGGAGAAATATAGTGATGAAAGTCTGTGACAAAGCGTTTATAATTTTAGAAATAAGTTAGATTTTTTTCGATTAAAAATTTTCTAATGAGTGATGTAATGCTGTACAGTGCGATTCAGCGCTGGACAACTAATTCAATATGAAGCTGTACTGTAGTGCACTGAAGTGTAGTGAACGTGGCTAACGGCAATTTTCAGCACGTCTTAGTAAAATGTTAACTAGTACTGACTACATTAATATGACTTACTATTATTTATATTTTATTGTTATTTTATTTGCATTTTATTCACAATTTATTATACAAATTTATGGCAGTTTTATGTATGAAAATAATCCTGCCTCTGTCTTGTGCCCAATTGCAATGTTTAATTACATATAATCTCACAACACTATAACTGTTGCCCTTTATTTAGAGTTACTCAATCATCACATCTATCCGCTGTTAGGTTTATTTTACAAGCAGACATGCATGTCGGGAGAAATGTTGTTCCAAACATATTTGGTTCAGACTCTCCCTTTAACTCATATTACATAAACAGAAAAAACCTTTTTTCAAAATTAAAGAACTATAAAAATGTACCGTTTAATTCATTAGAATCTTTTTGACTTTTAAAGACGAATAACAAAAGCCCCTATAATATGACAATGTTGTTTAGACCGTGTGTATGAAAATTACTTATTTCAAGTGGGAATTCTCCTGAATAATGAATATTTGAATTTAATGCATTTGTAAGCTTAGGATGGATTGAAAGTAAATAATTTCCACTCGTTTTTTATCAAAAACATATTTATCATAAGAAGAACTAACTAGCGCCGACCTGGATGGCCGAGGTGGCTAAGAGCGAGTACCGACTCAGCGCTTCGGTCCGAAGGGTCGCGGGTTCGAGTCCCGCCTTGGGCATGGCTGTTTGTCCCTTGACTTTGTATGTATGTGTTGTCGCGGAGGGCCTCGCGTTCTGCTGACCCCAGATCAGAGGAGCCCGCAAGTGTGTTGGTGTCTAGTGTATGGTCGAATATGCGTCCCATCGGGGCGTAAAGGGTAACAGGCTGTCGGCTGGATAAAAGCCCTAGATAAAAAAAAGAACTAACTAGCTATTATTTTTCACGATATTTCATTACTCATTCCATATTGTTTCCTTATCTGCTGCTCATGCGATTCCATTATCCTGCAAATGCATACTCTTTTAATGACGTAAGGAAGAGCGCGAATTAAATCACTTCGTATTCGTGCTTAAACATTGATGCCAATTTCATGGATTTTGACACCTTCCAAAACATTTAGTGGTTGAAAAAATCTTGAGAGTGACGATGAGGACGACGATCTGAATGACAGCGACAGGGGTGGCGAGAAAGACGGTGACGTCGTCCTTATATATGAATATATAAGGACGACGAGAGTGACGGTGAAAGAAAGTTAGAATGATGATGAGTTTGACGATGATACAGAGGCTGAGAATGACGGTGCGAGACGATGGGAAAGATTTTGAGAGTGATGAAGTGCAACAATTAAAGACGATGGAAGTGGTGACGGAGAGTGACGGAAGTGAAGTTGAGAGTGACGAGAGTAACGATGAATGTAACGCCAAGAATGATAAGTGAGATCATGAAAGGGACTATGAGAGGGTCAATGGGAGGATTGATGAGAGAAGATCGATGCTACGAACAATGTCAGGGGCAATTAGAAGGGCGATTAGAGGAACAATGAGAGAGGAGACGAAAGAGACGATCAGAGAAGCGATGAGAGACACAAAGATTGACAATGAGAGTTGTTTTTTTAATTCATTCCAATGTTGTTGATGCAACGCGTCTCTTAACCCTTGTTGGGCGTTGAGCGCTTTCTTCTGGAGTAATCCTCCGTTACTGAGCATACTATACTCATACTCCGTTACTGAGAATAATCTCAAGTCAAGTCTCGTCACGTCGCATTCAGTCAGTGCCTTTTATCCCTTCGGCCAGGGGCTCGACGACGTTAGATCCCGGGGTTCCTGGCCGGTCACCCAACCAAGAAACCGCGAGTCTCGAATTCGCTTAACCTTCGTGACTTCACGGAGCGTAGTAAACGAATTCGACTAGCGCCGCCGGCAAAAATGAGAGTGGCAATGATTGACAAAGAAAGTGACGAAGAAAATGTTGATGGTGGCGATGAGAATGACGATAAGAGGGACGATAGAACGATGAGAATAATGAAAGCGACGATGAGTGGACGTGTCGGTGAGAACGACAACATCTCCAGTGTCAACGACGATGTCAGTCACATCTCTAATGCCTACGATGGTGCTTGCGGCGCGAGCGGCGTCTTCCGCGTCGGCGTTGCCCATTAAAGGCGCGGTCAGTGCGTCGCGGTGCGGTGCGGCGTCCGGGGGCCAACACGCCGCCGCCAAAGAGGCTGCTCCGCGCGCGAACCACTCCTTTGCGCTCCGCCGCCCCACCCCCTTTGAAGTGACCTTCCGCTCCTGCAAGTGAAGGGTTGCAGCTCCGGATAAGTGCAGACGCCGTGGCTGGTCATCTGGTTGAATAGCGTCCAAAGAAAGGTGCCTCTTACCTGGTTAAATTGCGGTATGCTGCCTTCGTTGTATAATGTCTTTGTAACAAAAAATCAAGACAAAATACTGATTAACCTGCTGATAATTACGCGGTGAAAATTGGAAAAGAATGATGTAAAGTCAGTTTTGCTAATAATGCCCTTTTTAATATTTGTAAATTAAATACATATGATTTTCCTCTAACGGCAATTCCTACTGAGTTTTACTGCTTTAGGAAGATGTCCATCATATTCCATTTCACCTATAATTAAACAGGAAAGAAATAAAAATTCAATAATCTGCGATTTTTTCTAGAATTGTAAAAATTGTTTAAGTCAATATGTCAATATTATGCCAGTGGCACTACCAAACCTATTTATTTTGCATTTTGCACTACCATACCTGTTTATTTGCATTTTGTTTACAAATACTTGTATCTATAACATAGATACTGATCTGGTGTGTTTGACAGAGATGGATAGACGAGATAGTGACGGCAATGTCTTTTTTAATTTTTGCAATATTTGAGCTGCAAAAATAGTACTTGTATATTTACACCAGTACGCTTAGTCACGTTACAGATTCATCAGAACTTTGAGATAAAAAAAGGAGTATTATTTACTTCGTTACTGTATCCTATTCTTGTGCACATAATCGCCGTGATTTCCCTAACTGCGGTGATTTTTTGAATGGGCAAATGCTGTTTTGTATTCTGACGTATGTTTGTGGCTACTTCTTTTCAAACTGCACACAACAAGCAGGCGCTTTCCGAGTCAGGCAGTCGCCAGGTCACAAATACAGGTGAGGTCAACATCATCACCAGCTTCTCACCTACCAACATCTATCACCAACGCAGCGTTTACCTTCACCATTAGCTCCGTTTACACATATTTCACCGCAACTGACATTGACGTTGACGCGGTCGTGTAACATCAACTCAATAGCTATCAATATCATCACTGTTCTCTTGCAATTGTCATTGGATTCACCACATTTTTGGCTATTCAAAACACATCAGTTACTACTGCCGCCCGTCTCGCACTTGTCTATTTCGTCCCCGCCAGTCTCGCCCTCGTCATACTCACCTTCGTCATTCTCGTGATCGTCATTCACACCCTCATCATTCTTACCCTCGTCATTCTCACTTTCTTCATTCTCGCCCTCGTCATTCTCGACCTTGTTATTCTCGCCCTAGACATTCTCGGCTCCGTCATTTTCACACTTGTCATTCTCGCTTTCTTCATTTTACTCTCGTCATTCTCGCTATCGTCATTCTCGCCATCGTCATTCTAGCCCTTGTCATTCTCACTCTCGTCATTCTCGCACTCGACATTCTCTCCCTCGTTATTCTCACCCTCGTCATTCTCACCCTCGTCATTCTCACCCTCGTCATTCTCACCCTTGTCATTCTCGCCCACGTGATGCTCGCTGTCGTCTTTCTCGCCCTCGTCATTGTCATTCTAAATTTATCAACCTCAATTCCTGGCATCGCCATTGTTTTCTTCGTCGTCGTCGACGCTATCGTTCCTCATCGCGGCGTCGTTGGTCTTGTGTCGTTGATCAAGGGCAGTGCGTGGCGGCGATCCCAGCAGTGAACCACGCCAGGGACATGAGTCGTGAAGCGATGTGCCGCGTCCCAGGCCAATTACCAGCGCAAACGGTAGCCGCCCCGCACGCGCAGAGCGGCGCCGCGCCGCCGCCGTGGCGGTGCGTCGCAAGGGACAGAGTGCACGCGGAAGTGGAGCGAGCGGCGCCGAAGACTTGTTTTCGCAACGCATAACAAACGAAGAACCTACTCCCTCATGTAATAGATTATGGACTAAAACGTTTCAATTGCTGTTAAAGGACTATGATTTGCTTCATACATTATTCAATACATCATTATTTCTTCTTGTTTTCATAAATGAAGAAATTTACCAATTGTAAAGGGAACTGTTGGTTAGAAATGTGTTACCAATTATCCAAGTACGTAATATATGACAAATGTATAGCGCTGAAAACTGATCACCTTGTTAAGAAAAGTTTTTGAGCAGAGGCTGCGTTTTGTTGAAAGTGGTGTTATATGTCATTGAAAAGGAGTAATAATATTACCTTATTTCACATCGTGATTGAAGGATGCCACACGCAAAGTGGTAATAAATTTTAGCAAGGAATACAAATATATATATACAATCATTATTGTGATACATTTCCTTCACAATCTATTAACAAGACAAATATCCAAAATATCACATGAATATCTGACTTAAGCACTTTGAGTATAGCGAGGTATTTCTCTCTTATTTCTTCTTGAATTCTGAAGAAATTGCAGTATTAAGAACGATACATTTGGATATTAAACAAAAATATTCATTAGTTTTTCTTTTCATGTAATGGCAATTATGTAAAGAAGAGTATTAATAGAGCCATTACAAGAACATTACGTTTCTAGTATAATCTAACTGCACGAAGTGAAGTCAATTGAAAAATTACAGTAAAATAAGTTAAAATGTGTCCATACTTGAGACAATATATGAAGTACAGTAATAACTATCCCCAGCAATAACACAGTGAAACGAAAAGCATACGAAAAAATATGGTACTACATATCTATACATACTACTTTTAATGCTATAAACACAGTAGTTTAAATGCGGTAAATACAAACTATAGCCGGAAAATAAAATTCTATTTCATCGACCAGACGCCTCGCCAACTATACTTATCGACGGTCATCACGCGGATATGCAAGATTTAGCATTACATACAGTGAAAAACATCGCGCTACGGAACCAGTTTTCTGCGTGTTTGTGGCGGTCGCGATCGGGAGGCAGCGGTGAGGGCAAAAATTGCGCACCGCAAATCACAGCTGGCAGCACGCGCCCCGTCTCGCCTCAGCAACCACCCGAGCCACTCGCGGGCCACGTCACACGTCGCAGGTGGCTGCGTTTCACTCCCCCTCGGCCCCGCCCCCCGGTTACTCCATGTCGTCGCTCCTGGCCACGGCAGGAAAGAAAAACCGGGAGCGTTGACACTTATTCTCAGATTCCAAAGCCGGCGAGCCTACATCGTACATTCCAGCACACGCAAGCCGTTCACGAGGTCGTCAATCAAATAAAACTGCCAAGAATGAATGAAATTCTGACTTCTTATTTTAGCTTCGGGTCTGGATTCATTGTTTATTTCGTGTTTGTGAACGTGACTATTGCTACAGACATTAGTTCCGTACCTATGGGAATGCTTTTGTCACGGAAAGTGGCGGTGTTCTTCCCCACGGGATGGTGAGATCCGGCGCCGACGTTCAAGCAGGCTTGCGAGTTTTCCCTTATCCAGGTATTTCTCACCAGCATGACACGCCCCGCCTGACAAGCCCCCGACTGGTCTCGCGACATGTGTGGTAGTGTATTGCGTTGAAAGTGTGTGTAAAAAAGGGCTGAGGAGAGGGTAAGGAAGAGGAAAGAAAAGTTTCGCTCAATCCGTGGCCCGTTTGTTAGTGTAGTGGTCCGGCTTTCATCTTGAATTGATCGGAGAAACAGCGGAAAACTACCGATAAGAGCAGTCACCAGGAGGAATTCTCCTCCAGGCTGCAGGTGGATTTGATCCACCTATTTAGTTGGGTTGCGAAATGATGGTATTCGTGGTTTTGTAATAGAGAATCTTAATAATAATAATATTAATAATAATAATGATAATAATATTAATAATAATGATAATAGTAATAATAATAATAATTATTATTATTATTATTATTATTATTATTATTGAATTGTTATTGCTAACATTGTTTTGCACAAGATATGACTTAATGGGGGAGAGTAAACAGTATTATTATGTTTCCATACTGAAGTAAATTTTAAATGTTTCCCCTTGGCCCTGGTTGTTAAACACCGTAGTATAAATAAATTGCGTTACGTAAAGGAGAAAATAACTTTTTTGTGATAATTGTGTGACAATCAATTCCGAAAGACGTAAGCGCTAACATAACATTATCTTTCATATTCACCAATGTTTTGTCACATTGAATTATTATCGCTAACTTTGTTTTGTACAAGACATAAGTTAATGAGGGAGTGTTAACACTATTCCTTCGTAGAAAAAAGTTATGTTGCACGAGTTCGAAAGTTTATAAGAAATGAAACAACACATCTGACATCAACCTTCTTTCTTTATGAAACTCATGTTAATTTTACTAGATTATTCTTATGTCAAAGTCGCTGGTAACACCGTGTCCTTCCCATTCGCTGTAAATGTCATTCACAATATCCTATTTTTCTGGGAGAACAAAAAGCAATAGTAGCCTTTGAAGAAACGCATTTCAAGTGCTGTGCTGGGATGCCCTTGTGAGTGAATTATGAACGAGTGCGAAACCTCGAGAAGCCGCAATTTCCTCTGAGACATTTGTTGTTTCAAGTGACAATCTATTACAGAAGGTCGCGTCTTACAGGCTGCAAACACAAGAGAATATGTAAAGAAATGTGTATTTAGCCTTCAGTTTTCAGTCACACGCCATAACTGGGTCAGGAGGATGAGGTCACGTAACTGCACTCGTTTTGCTGCTGCAGGCTTGCTAAGTGAAACCGCTAATTGTAGTAATTCCTGTAAACATTCTGGAAAGTCAGTGTTAAATTATTTGCTAATAAATTTTTCTAACGAACCTGAAAGAAGGATTTTTTTAAATTTATGTATATTTCTTACCTTATAACAATGCTTTGAAATATGTTTGGGTATACATACTATTTCATATAATACTATTAGCAAAATAATAAGAAAAATAAATATTACGTAAACATGTTTATAATAATTTAATATATACTCATCGAAAATTCTCGACGACACAGAAATAAAAATGCCTCCTTTTAAGTGTTTAGAGGAAAATATTTAGGCTATCCAACGTCAGAAATGTTAACATGGTAGTTGAAAAAGAATTGATTGTAAATTTTCCATCATAGAGATTCATAAAGAAACAATGCAAAGGAAAATTTTGGTATTCAGCAGAATAATCAAAGAATAAATGCCTTGGACGTAGATGTAGTAAGCAACTTGCTAATTTTTAGAGAGGACAACTGAACATCAAAGGGTTGATTGCGATTGCAATGAGAGCGATTAACAAACATGAGAGATGAGAAAGTGGATTGCTTTTGTTTCGTGAGAAGACGGAGTTTTGGCACAGAGACACGTCTTAGAAGTAGTGAAAGATTTATTTTAGAGATGTAGCACTCTTGGATGAGTTTTGCAGAAGTGTAGAGGATGAGATAGAATTCTTAATCACACGACTGTTACAACCTGTAGATTGTTATAAAAAAGTATAGATTGTGTATGAACTGTTATAATAACATATAGATTGTAGACGACAAAACAATATGAGTGTTCTCTTAAAAGATGTGTGACGTATCAACATATTTCCTAGTAAGAAGTTGTATAACGATGTCCGTTGCAGATTGACTAAACCCCCATCAATATGTTCGTCGTAGAACTTATCGATCAGAAACAAAACGCAAATGTTTTCAGAATTACTGATATTAATCTAATGGTGCGTTTGACCAAAAGTAGGGAGAATAATGAAAACGGACGTATGTGATCTAATGAGTTTGATTTATCCTACATCTCTAAAGATGAAAAAGGAAGGAAAGGATTTGTGAAGAAGTCTTTCTTCTTAACTACTGAAACAATTATATTTTATAGCTACAGTGATACATGTGAATTTTCCACTACATATCTTATTTTTAAAGGATTAACTTCATTTTGAGATTAAAATGTATATTTTGACACATTCCGCATAAAAAATAATAATGTATTCATATTCATGAACAAAACAGCTTTTTTCGTGATCTGAGACCAAGAAGCTTATTTTCCACTATTTTCTTTTTATTTCTTTGTACATTTTCAAAAATTAAAATATCCAGCCATGCTGAATTCTCCATAAAAGATTCTAGAACCATTTATTGTGCATCATGCTACTATTATTTCGCAGATTCTGAACAACTTAATACACGTCGATTTGAAAGACAACCCTCAATCGCTAATAATTGGTGTGAACAACAATAGTATGTGTATATTTTGTATTAGAAATAATTTCACTACAGTTCACAAGATGCAATAAACAATAGAATTTTCAAAGCGTTATTCTTCTTTAGGAATTATAATCATTTGAAATAAAACTGTATTTCTCGGTCTGCATTCAAATTAATTCATGAAATTTTTCCAGAACTCAAGTAGTTGGACGTGAAATGAAAGAATATTTAACGAAATCTTAGTCGAGTAAAACTCAGGGCCACGGTGTGCAACAATTTTGAAGAAAAATGATTTGTGTGTCTTCTCTGTCCCAAGCTTCCGTGGTTTGTATTGATAGGATTCCAAAATTTTTTTATGCTTATTAAAAATATTCTCATTCTTTAAAAATGCCTCGTAAGTAGATTCACACTCTTCCGCTTGCCGTTTTATTCTTTTATAACGTCTTTTCTGACATTGTTCTCATAGTTGTTCTGACTACGGAAACATCAATACTGAAAACTTTATATTTTTGCACATACGATGCTTAGTTTGCTCGCACAATTAGTGCTGAATCAACAGGAAATGCATTAACACAGGAATATTCTCAGCACTATCTTAACAACATTCTTAATAATTAAGAACGATAGTCATAAATAATTATTTCTTCATCACGTTTATATCCGTAACACTCAAGGATTTTCTGATGTGGTTTTACTTCCTATTTGGTATTTACTCTATCTTACTTTTCATTACAAAAATATCATATTATGATAACGTATTTGTATTCACTTGAACTTAAGATTATCTATGATTACGAGAGCAATGTAATATGGATTTTTGTTTTATTCTATATTGCTTTCATTGTGCTTCAATTAATTTCATTTGTTCAAACAAATCAACAGAAAGTGTTATATTTTGCTACCTCAAATTTACAACCTCATTTGTTAAATTTTAACCAAAAGTCTTCTTCATTATTAATTTTCTTCATCATTCTAAATTTAGTTGGACATTTGAAAGAATTGTAATCAAACATTTCCACATTTCCAACTTAATGAATGGTAACCGACGACTGACTCCTCAGCAAAGTACAAAACAAAGGCTCTTACAGGCTACACTCTAAACACTTTTTTGGATAGCAAGCCATTCGTTTGCATATATTTTTTCACAGGTCCACTAATAACTCGTTTCACAGGATATGCCGATCGCCGTAAGAAACTTCTCGAGAGCGATAATAAAGGGAGTCCGGGTAGCGAGGTTGCTACCTTTAATAGCGTTCCTCCGTACAAGGCAAGCATCTAGAATCGCCATTTATTTGCACCTGCGATAAAAGTTCCCTTTCGGCGATCGTGTTAATGGCCGCAGAGGACGTGACTGCACTGCAGCGCGGGCTTTCCGATACGAAAAATAATTAATTAAAGATAGGTATCCGCGCACCGGAAGACCAACGAGAGGCTGTACAGCAGGGTGCGCTTTGATTAACTCAACCCAGGAATGTGGGTCAGTAGGGGAATGTCGGTGAATTTATATGTAAAGTGATAATTGGTTACCGTTGTGCTGGGTATCACTGAAATGTGTAGATATGCGGTTTATGCAGCGGGAATATATTGTAGTAGATTGAGGTCAGATGAGACTGTTTTGTGGAGAATGGAGTGAACGTTTCTATAAAGCAATGCGAGGCTGTGCTGTATCTATGGTTTGCCTTGAAGAGGGAAACATCTGAATTCCGTTGACCATGAATGGGTAGTGATATGAATATTCCGCCTCTAAATGGAGTCAAGAAAGTATTAAACAACTTTTTTAATTTTTCCCTTCTTTTCTTAAAATAATACAAATAATATTTATTCTTAAATTCTGTTTACATAGCATACGTAAGGCCTATCTTACAAACTAGATACATTTATAGATAAATTGATTGTGTTCACTAGACATGTTTCAATTGGGCAGTTTTTCTCTAGGTTAAGATGATATTTGTAGTTGCATATGAAGATTGTATATGAAGAATTTATGCAACTTTGTTGCAGCTTAAAACTAGCAATACTCAAGGGAATTGTTGGATTTTTAAACAAAATATTGCATTTTTTGTGCGAATAAAGAAATACACAATATTAAGTTAAATCCACAACAATACAAAATCCGGTCAAAATATTAAGAATAGAAAATCTATACTTAACACATTTACACACATAGATGTGATTCAACTCTCAACTCTCTTGTCCTTAAAAGGTCGCATGTTTGTAACCTGGTAAAGTCCATAAGGAGCTGACATATATCTCTGACGAGCTGTTTTAAAACAAACTTCTACGCAAATTCAGAGACATTATTAAAATTATTATAGCAGTTTTGAAATTGGGTGCAATTCAGACCTTGCCTTTACTAAAAGGTGTTTATATATTTAAAGCCATCTTTCACAAATTTTGTGATTTCAGCAAGATTGTAAATTTTCAGATCGCTGCCTCTAGCGGTCTCTCACTCTCACTGTCTCACTCTCACTCTCTTACCCTCGCTCTCTCACACTCGCTCTCTCACTCTCGCTCTCGCTCTCTTATTCTCGCTCGCTCACTTTCTCTCTATCATTATATTTATAAGAGTTCACATATTTAGTGAATAAATAGTATTAACCTGTTCTCTCAAACTTTTGGAACCACTTGTAGTAGGGTTGGGATTTTGCCTGTTTCATAAAAACAATTTCAGCCTTGGAAATAATTTATGCGTTTTTATAATAGCGTGTACTAGTCTACAATTTAGTATTTTCATGTATCACTATTATAGTAAACAAAATTCTGACGAAACCACAGCTATATAGTTTCGGGACTCAGATTACTTTACCACTGTAAAATTAGGTTTTTATTTTTGCCTCTTTCATTTCACCTTCAAGTACTTAATTTATAAATTTTAATCCTTTTCTGAGATAGCCCTTTCACCAAATTTTATGGTTGATATCGTGACCAGTGTAATTGTCGAATGTAATCGTCTACGCCGTAATACTATTTCTCATACTCGTTCTTATCTATCACAAATTTATCGTCACCCTTAGCTTCGAGTTTCAATTTTCCTATTTATTCAAAGAATAAATACAACAAATATACACATAGTGTGTTCAACATTCCTTTTTTGTTGCGCATTATAGCCCTGTTCTTATTGTAAAATATGTATACAAATGAAAAATATTATTACATTATTTATACAGTTTTGTATACGTGTAAACCAACTAAACGATGAATAAAGAACAAAAGAGAAAAACTCCGCCATTTTTCATTTCATTCAATTGATCTAGGTGTCGACATGACGACAATTAAATTTTGTTTCTACACTAACTGTTAAAATAAATGATTGGTCAATATTTGAACGTACGTATTCGTTCGAATATTGCGAAAAATTATTTTACTTCTAGCGACTCCATCTTGTATTTTGGTGTTCAAAAAACCTTTGGAGATAAAAAAAGAAGTTTGAAATATAAAAAAATTCTCGATTTTAGGGAGGAGTGGGGAGGGATGGGACGCAGAAAATGGAACATTCAAAATAACAAGCAAACTCTTTGTAAAAGGCTTTCGCATTTGATCTCAAAAGTTGGCAATACTGTGCGAAATGATGGATGGGAATTAGCGTTCGTAGCAAATTATTAAATTTAGAAAAGCATTGAAAATGTTCTGTTGCGTTTATTGAGAAAATTTAAGCATTAAAAAGTTTGAACTACGATAAATTGTTTGTATGTTATCAAAAGAGCGAAGATTTCTGTAATTGTTAACGTTAAAATAATAATCATAATTTGTCGGTTAGGATTTTATAATTGATAATGATCAACGGGGACGTTGGATAAGATTTGAGACATGGAAGTGCAGGAGAGATGAGATACTATTCAGCAACACATTTTATGTCTCAAATGCCCTGCTTGCAAAGAAGTAAAGATGCTTAAAAGAATAAGACGGGTCTAATTTTCGTTGAACTCCCTGAATTTACGAAAAGGACAAAAGTTAGAAATAATGCGAGAACTTATGTACTGTTGTATCTCCACTAATTTCACACGTAAACTGGAGAGCGAACTGCATGATATGGTGTAAATTAAAAAAAATCCTTCCACGCCATGACAACGGCACACCCTAGAATGAATATGCTGGATTCTGGGGAGACAAAAGTAGGGCAGCCCGGTGACCGAGATTGCTAAGGCAGTAGTGTCGTAGTGATCTCGGACCGAAGGGTTGGGGGTTCGGATCTCACCTCGGGCATGACTGTATTTATGTTCGTCTTTCCACCCCTTATCATCACCATTTCGTTTCGTCTTCACAGTTACCATACCGTTATCTCCTATAGTGATCGCTAATGACCTAGATTTTGATGCGACCTTAAATAATTAAAAAAAGGTTGAACAAAGTCAGCCGCAGTACTTGGAAGCGGTGGCGAGTGGCGCGTGTTTCTGCCGACTTCTGCCTTTGGGTAAAAGCACCAGTAGTGGCCATATTTAGGTAAATTTTACTACGCGAATGTGGTAAAACCATTAAAATGTCATAAAATCCTAAAAGTCTTGACCTACTTGAACAATACTAAAATCGTAATGCAAAACTAAATGGGCAAATTAGCATAGCCCTTTCAGAACAGATCCACTGCCTAAAAATAGCCCACTTTAATTTGAAGTTTTTATTTTTTCCTAAACTTGCTTTGCTCCACAAATGGTCACTTGAAAATTGCAAAATTGTTGTAGTATTCGGATCCTTGACTCAGTAATGGACAATAAATAATCAACCACATAACGTGTTTGAGACCAATAAAGTACCGGTTCGTGCTGGATTATTGCAATGTCAATATTAATCAGATGTCATCTGATTCTCTTAAATAACAATATTAATTATCTTCGTTCTAACTCTCAACTCTAGAAGGCATGATTTCCACATTTTCGAGTTTGAACAAGTTGGAGGCCTTACATCATTAGTACAATTAACAAGTATACATAAATATAATTAGTAGCTATACAGGGTGTGAAAATTGTGTTCTACGTGGATTTTGGTGCACGTAGTACGTTTCTGATTTCTTTATAAAATAATCTGGAAAATTCAAAGTTTTTATCTTAACTAATTTTGATGCACACCTGCCAGAAATTTCTTATCTGGCCGCAGCTCATTCACAGGGTTTTGTGTCGATGACGCTCCATAAGTCGAACCAAATCCTTATCTTTTCCAAGCGTACGAGTATTAGCACGTCTATAGAGGTGGTAATAAAGCGTGAGTATTTTTAGCCATCTTATTAAAATTTGAATATATTTCCAATATGAAACAAGTATTAAAAATCCAGAGCATGTTTGCTCTTCGGCTGATCTACGTCACCATCTCTTGCCTTATGCACGACGGAGCGCCGCTTCCCAAGGTTATCAATTAGCCTGGAATTCCGCCCAACGCGCCGTTACAGCGCTGCACGGAAACTGCACACACACTACGCTGCGTTCCGACGCACCAGGCTCTAAGGAAACAGGGCCCTAATCACAGCCTTATATAGCGAAGCAAAGCTGCGAGAGGCACGAAGCAGAGCGAGAAAGTGGCTGGTAGATACCAACAAATCCTCTTGTTCGCAGACAGACGCAGGTCAGGAAACTGAGATTTATTTGAAGGCATAATTGTTACCGGCTCGCACGGTTGTTATGAGTTTTACGGAGGAAAAAAAATATGGCGTGTTTATTGCGTTTGTAGCTGCGCTAAGATTAAACGGAGTAAACACGTCGCATACACGTATTCCTTGCGCTTGAACCTGTGATTAATGCTACCATCTGCGATTAATAGAGGCTGCGGTATCTTTCGATCGCCAGCCCTACCTCGGAATTTGCATTTCGTTTCATGTTTATGAAAGCGAAGTGAAACGCGCCTTCTTCCTCGCAGTCTCTGTCTCATAGCTCTCTACATGTAATTGGAGGAACTAACTTCTTCCGGCGTCACAAATATTGCACAATTTCGTTTTTCCGCACTAGCCCAAAACGGGATGAACAATACAGAAATCAGATTTAACAGAGAAATACCATTTCTACATACTATACTGCTTAACATTTCAGTTATTAAAATAACAAAGCCGAATTAATTCTTAATATTAAGTAAATAGTTACAAATGTAGGTAAAAGCGATTGAAACACGAAGTTGGGTGGACAGAAGATTACTAAAAAAATGTATTCTTTTGCCTCTAGGAACACATAAGTGAGAATTAAATATGGTGAAAATTAAATGAAATCACTGACTGCAAAATGACACCTTAAAATTCAACTTAAACGCGTAAGGTTTTGCACATTTTGATTTTTATATTCCAAGTTTGAATAATGGAGGCTTTCTGCTATAAAAATTAGTAAGGTTTTTAGTCGCAAAGATTGAAGAAGGAGGTCTGAGGAAGAACCATGTTAACATTGAGAAGTACAGGTTTGAAGAAGAAGCCTGAGGCAATCTGTCTTAACATCAACGCAAGCATTAATTTTCGTCGAGAACTGATCTGATCAATCTTTGATGCTTCATCTAAGATAATGCAGATAGTTGTCATGAAAAATGTGTACGATCTGTAACATTATCATCTATCAAAAGTGTCAGGCTTGTTTATGTTGAAAGAAACCAACTAGTCAATAATGTATTTAAAATAAAGACATTAAAAGTAAAACTATATTATTGACCTGATACATTTTTTCTTTCCATCTGTTACTAACGTACCACTTCATTGATTTTTGTCAAATATATGAAATGAAATCAGTCTGTTATTCGGAACAAAATATATCTATTCGATAAAGAAATGTTCTTTGGCTCTGAACTGAATATATCAATTTATAGAGCCACAATTGATGCTACCGACGATCTGAAATAATTACTCAGTAAAGAAGCATAATCGTGTCGAGAGCGTATCATATTCAACAATGACCTGGAACAAATCGGGCGAAAATTTCTGTGGCTATTCCTCGCGCTGTAAGACTCAAATTGCCTCGAGCAAAATAATTCCCATTCAGGACAAAAAGGGCCACAGCCAGAGATCTGATAAGGTGGTTCGTCGACTCAGCACTGAGGGCGCTTTGAAGACCAACTGAGGGGAGAAACGAGCTAGAGGGGATTCCCCACAGTTGCTACTCTCCTCAACGCCCTTGCATATTTCCGGCGTCTAAGGCCCCCCAGTATTTTGGACACGGTCCAGGTTAAGCGTTTTAAAATTATCGTGTAGGGTCTGCTTCAGTACGTCCTTTTAAGAACCGCGGACTTGTTTATGGTTAGGCATTTCATAAAGCACGGTTGTGAACGTTGATATTAGTGGTTCAGCTTTATTGTGCGCGCAACAAAATTTTACGAGAACGCGTAACTTCTCGCTGTCTTTCCTTGTCTTTTGCCTTAATTCTGTTAATTCTTCCAGATAATAAAATTTTCAGTTTCTGTAATAATCGTAAAATGGGAAGAAAGTGCATAAAAAGCCAACTGCCGACCGAGTTCCCGCTACCCCGACTTCCTCCCTCACTAAAGCATTAATTTACGACGGGGGCCATCTTGCGCGACTATCCTCCCCTTCCAACCCCCGCTGAGGACCACTGTCGCTCGCCTCCAGTGTACCTCTCACAACCCCACCACATTCTGCTCTTCTTGTTTCTCGTCTGCAACTACCCAGCACAACATTATCAGGTTTGTTAATTCTTCGATCACTTCATCGTATGGTTTTAAAGAATATCCTTTCTTTGCCATTCCAAATAGTTTTAAAATATTCATAGGTCGGTTTTATAGATTAATGTGAAGTTTCAACTTTGGATCTGTTTATCTACGTGTAGCTTTGGTTTTGATGAATATTAATTGACTTTCCAATAGTTTCTATTTTGCAGGCGTGTTTTAAATAATTGGATATATTTCTGCACACACTAGAGTTTACAGGAACACTTAAAGAATGTACACTAAAATTAGCGTTACGAAACAAACCTAAAAAATATCCAATTTCTACTATAAACTTCTACATTGGATTGTGGAAACTTTACCGCAGCATCTTTCCGTATTAATTTTCACCATTATATTTAGTAAGAATCTCTTCAAGTAATTTATTTTCGTTTGCTTAATCGCGTTTGATTTCTTTCTCCTGACTACGTTTCATTCTTAAACATATTCACCTGCCTTCTCACATCACGTATCTGTGAAGTCAAGTCTTCCTCCATGAGCACCTACACCTTTTCACTCAGCAACTCTCCCTCTTCGGTATTTCTTCGAGCTCTCCCCATTGGAGAAGACTCCCAGGCCGCTCCTCCCATTGCTTAATCCCAGAGCTTTCGCTTCGTTCCGCAGTCCTCATAACACAGCCCTGTTTCTCGGATTTATAGCCACTAAGGAGTTTCTCCTAGTCCGCCAAACTTCTTTGTACCGACAGTAATTTCTGACTGCAGAGTTCGTTTTACGGCCCCGGGTGAATTTGCAATCTCCAACTGTATTCTCAAACTTCTGGACTTCAAAATCGAGGCAGACCGGTTCCATGGCAGTTTGTGCTCCTCTCGAATACCGTAATTTGGATGTTTTTGCACGACCAGTTTTTTTCGGGTGGTTGTACGCGCCTTGCGATTATA
The DNA here is from genome assembly GCA_011170035.1 of Teleogryllus occipitalis. Lineage (NCBI taxonomy): Eukaryota > Metazoa > Arthropoda > Insecta > Orthoptera > Gryllidae > Teleogryllus > Teleogryllus occipitalis. The sequence goes on from BLKR01002799.1 coordinate 87,338, forward strand.
TTTTGTTCAGGAAGAGGATGAAAGAAAACCTTGTAAAACGTATATTAAAAGAGAAATTGGTTTGACAGAATACAGCTGTGCATTTTAATGCTGTATAACACATTCAGCAGCAACAATTTCGAGTGAACGCCACGCTTTTCGGTGCAACACATGCGTATGAGAAGTAATGGTTTTTGTTCTGCAGCGGGGGTTCCCAAACTGATGATATATTTTCGACAACTTATTTTCTGGCAAAGAGAAACCACATTCTATTAAGGAACATGGAAGAAAGCCTACAGCAATTTTTGTGGAAAACACGAAGTTTACAGTTGTAATGCAAAAGAAGTAATAGGTTTCGATTTACTTGACATAAGGTTACTTTAAAATCAAAATTCTTTTTTTAGTTACGCTGGTAACGACGTATGTTGTAAGTTATTTTGAGGTAAGTATATTCAAAATTTATATTTTCAGTAGAATCTACAACAGTTTAAACAATTAAAAACTACAACTATATTTGAGAGAAACTTAAAAGATTGTCATCAAGCTACAAATAAATATATTCTTAAATATTCTTATAATAGAAAATGGATGTAAATATTTGGTTTTATTGGGACGGTAGACCGACTTCGCCGGCCAGCGACAGGTTTCCCCCTTCCCTGGACTTAGTTACATTCCCATACTTAGGGGTAAGAGCGATATGAGGCGAACATGACGTATTTTTTTCGCCGTAACTAGCAAGATCCGCCTGCTTGAGCTTCTCTTTGTCACACAGCTACAGAAACTAGGACGATTTTAACGGAAAGTTACGACTCTTATTCTTGCCTCGACCAGGAATCGAACCCATGACCACACCACAGGAAGGTAGTACCCTACCCATGAGCCATCCCAGAGGCACAATACAAAATAGTCCTTTTAATATTAGATTTCTTCAAGGGAATTAATTTCAAGATAAAATAGGAATAAAGCACAACACGGGGATACCTTTTCAACATAATTTTATATAATATTTCTCGAAATCTTGTCAATAACACGACGCCAGAAATTCTTGCCGCGAATCGAAGGCCTGGCAACCCCTGGCCTAGGGGCGCGCATTTGCACAAAATTAAAGTGTCGTGAGGCGCCCGGCGCACGCCGTTCGCAGTGGGTAATTGCGGGGGCTCCATCCTCCGGCCGTTGCGAACACGTGTCGGCCACGCGACCGCAGCCCTCCCGCGCTGTGCGTCTTTATCATTCCTTCGTTAACATGCAGTGCGGTCCACCAGCCGCCCCCTCGCGTCGCCGCACATATGCCGCTCGCACGCTGGCACGCCCACTTTCCCGCCCACTCGCCCCTCACTGAATCGCCCGTCCTCCAGCATGCCTTCCATCGCGTCCGTCACTGAATCACTCGTCCTCCGACATGCCTTCCACCTCATCCGTCACTGAATCACCCGTCCTCCAGCGTGCCTTCCATCGCGTCCGTCACTGAATCGCCCGTCCTCCAGCATGCCTTCCATCGCGTCCGTCACTGAATCGCCCGTCCTCCAGCATGCCTTCCATCGCGTCCGTCACTGAATCGCCCGACCTCCAGCATGCCTTCCATCGCGTCCGTCACTGAATCGCCCGTCCTCCAGCATGCCTTCCGCCTCATCCGTCACTGAATCGCCCGTCCTCCAGCATGCCTTCCAACGCGTCCCTCACTGAATCACCCGTCCTCCAGCATGCCTTCTGCTTCATCCGTCACTGAATCGCCCGTCCTCCAGCATGCCTTCCATCGCGTCCGTCACTGAATCATCCGTCCTCCAGCATGCCTTCCGCCTCATCCGTCACTGAATCGTCCGTCCTCCAGCATGCCTTCCAACGCGTCCGTCACTGAATCACCCGTCCTCCAGCATGCCTTCTGCTTCATCCGTCACTGAATCACCCATCCTCCAGCATGCCTTCTGCTTCATCCGTCACTGAATCACCCGTCCTCCAGCATGCCTTCCAACGCGTCCATCACTGAATTGCCCGTCCTCCAGCATGTCTTCCGCCTCATCTACCACTGAATCACCCACCCTCAAGCGCGCCTTCCGCCTCGCTCGCCCACTGACTCGTTCGTTTTCAGACTTTCCTATCCGCCCGCCGGTGTCCTACTTGCCCGCCTGATGACTCGCCGGTTCTGTGCCTCAATCTGCAACTTTCCGCCCTGCGACTCACATAACAATTCACCCACGTCTCGCATAACAATTCGCATCACGAGCACTTTATCATATACCAAAAAGTCCGGCGAGAGAGAGAAAGAGAAAGAGAGAAAGAGAGAGAGGGAGAAAGAGAGAAAGAGAGAGGGAGAAAGAGAGAGGGAGAGAGTGAGGGAGAGAGAGTGGGAGAGAGATGGTAAAAAAGAGAGGGAGAGGGAGAGAGACAGAGGGAGAGGGAGGGAGAGGGAGGGAGATGGAGAAGGAGAGCGAGACGGAGAAGGAGAGGAAGAGGGAGGAGAGGGAGAGGGAGAGTGTGAGATTATACTCATATGCTCGTACATGGAGATCTTGAAGAAAGCAGCGAAAATCCGAAAGTTAAATATGTATTACGTAAAGAAGGTCGATATAAAATTCAACCTTTTATTCGGCAACATTGACAATGTATGTTATTTCATGAACTGATTTGCTGATACTGAAAGCTTCATAAATACCAGCACGGACGTACTAAAATCTAGTCAAATATTTCTGTTGCATAAAATTTTAAGGTTAGGCTTGTTACAATCAAATAACATTGCTGCTTTATTTTACTGTACAGAACACGGCTTTCAAGAGATGAAAACTGTTGAGGGATTTGTTGGAAGCGAAATAAGCATGATTCATTTCAGACCGGCTAGTTACAAATAATCCACATTTGTTCAAGTGGCGGCCCGCGGTGCCATTTATTGTGGGCCAAGGAAGGTTCAGGTTAGTCGCTAGTGAATGTCCCTTGCATCCATGTCGGGCGAGAACATTCAGCGCCTAGCGCACGGGTCCTGCTAGGGCCAACAACCCTTAATCTAAAAATAGGTTAATACTAGATTTAGGGATTGTTTTCAGTAAATTCTGAAAATCAAAATCATCACAATGTGTTTCACTACGTTAAGCTTGGTACGGAGTGATATGAAGCATGGTTCCATTCGCTTCCCCCCTCCCCCCCGGTGTCGGAGCAACCGTCAAACTGCCATCAAACTGCGTACCAGTAATTTGGGGTCACAACAAATCAAATATTATCAAGTCAGATGAGTTCATCAAATCAGGTGTGGTTCTTCAGAGTGATGAGAATATTGCCCCCAACCATATTAAAGGAATTATGTCCCTTGAGTTCTTGCAAGTTGGACGCCCCCGAAATAATCACTGTAACTTAAGGGTAAAATACCTTTGAAGTCGTTTAATGAATACGTTCCTGACGACATCATTAGCATCATTGCGTGCAAAATTGAAAGGAGTACGAATTGCCTTTGTGTTCTCACGTTGAAATTAAAAGAGACGTAGTTGACGTCACAGTTTTATTAATGAAGTTACAGACTAGAACCAAACGTCGAGATATAATTTATCATCACTATTATTCTCTGAAGTAATTACACGCTGTAATGTTCTGAAATTGGTATTTAGTCGTCTCTATAATGTTATTGAAAGTACATAAGCGTGAACAAATAATTTTTCATGAAATTTTAATATCAACCATACAGAAAAACGAGCAATTATTAACCACGTAATTATTTTGTATCGTCCAATCAGATTTTTGCGCAATTAACATGTGATGACAGACCAAGTGACCTATTTATTTGGAAATCACCTAATGAGAAACTAACATTAAATGACAAACGAATAAAGTTACCGACTTTCTTATGAAAGAGTTGAAATTTCATTTGAACGAAGTGATATTCCATGTCGTTTCTCCACATCCATGCCTTCAAGTAACAATTTATTATTAAATTTATTGTCAACCCGTCGATATCGAAATGTTAGAATAAAATGGAAGGCCTTATCGCAAACGCTTTAAAATAACTGACTCGGACACTAAGCTGCAATAGGACATTTTTTGTCAAACTTGCAGAAAAAATGGAATGCTAGGTGTTTTTTCTTAGCTTAAACATACATTTCTTAAAATTATGTAAATTTAATTTATTAATTAAATTTAATAAATAATTTATTTAATAAAAATTAAATAAAGTAAATTTAATTATTTAATAATAATTTAAATTATTTTTGGATATTTTATTATACTGTCCCAAAAATAGAGTTAAACTGTTTCTCATTCTAATTTACCTCCATTTCATCGTTTCGTATCTTTCGTCATCAAACTTCCAGTGCTACTTCTAGCACGGAAGTGAGGTATTCGCTAAGATTTTTCAAAATATACAATACATGATCGACAGCCAAGTATTTTATTCCTTTCTTTTGGTAGGGATGCAGAGCAACCCAACAATATTTGATCATTTATGGTATTAAAAGGACTTCAAAGCAAGACGTAAATGAGGAAAAAACTGAAAAGGATCACAAGGCAGCGTCAGGTCATCTTGAAGGACGTGCAACGAAATTATTTAATTGTTAACATGGAGATGGTCAAACGTCTTCAGAACGTGTTTATAACCTAATCAGTGATGATGATTGATTGATTGATCTGTTCGTGTTTCCGGGCACGTCAACTGCTTTGGTCATTATTCCCGTTAGTGTAGTGCATGTTTTTCTCGGGTGATGGCAATGATCTTCCCCAGCCGGACGGCGAGATCCTGCGGCAACCTACCGTCGGCTAGTGGGGTTTCCCCCTAACCAAGACTCTCCCACCAGCGAGGCACCACCCCAGCCGGGACAAGCTGTAAGTTCCCGCTCGATCTCCAGGAATATGTCCTTCCAGCTAGGCCGAATTCAGTCGCTGTCTGGAGGAGAATTCTAGCGGCCGGCTGCTCTGATCGGTAGTTTTCCGTGGTTTCTCCGATCAACACCAGGCGAATGCCGGAGCAGTATTCTACCAAACGGGCCACAGACCGCGCGCGATCTGTCCTTCCTCTTCCTTGTTCTATCCTCTCTCCTTACACACACACTTACACTAACATGCACTACACATGATGATGATGATGAAGATGATGTTGGTAATGGTGGTGACGATGGTTTTCTTCTTAATGCACCCCAACAGGAATATCTGCCAGTTCTCGTGCCGACGTTCATGCGTCCTGGCAATCAATGAGCGATTCAGTCACGCTCTGAGACACTGGCAACACGGGGACACATGCAACACGGGGCGTGCATAACCTCTGCCTCTATGAACGTTTGCTATCGTGTCACGGAAATTGAATGTGAAGTTGTATCTCTTTGGTGGTGAAGGCCTATCGATATCAGTCACGCAAATCCACGAGAATTCCGAGTGCGTTGTGATGTTGTGCCCTTGCATGAAGATTGAAGTTGTCAGTACTTCAGTACTGTGCATACCATATCAATATTCATGACTGACAGTTAGATAGTGAAGTATGTGTAACTTTAAATAACATCCTATATGGCTGACGTGTGGAGCTGGAAAAAGGGTAGCTTATGCTTTCCGTGCGAAGTGTATCTACTCCTGTATCTGGCACCAGTTCATAGATGATATGAGGGTAATTCGTTCCCCTCCTGGCTAGTACACATACATTGTTACATATATAAACCTAGCACATACACTCTTAGGTAAAAATAGTTTAATGTAGCAATTTTTTGTATTTCACAAATACCTCACTTCTGGTCAATACACGTATATGACATTTAGAATGTAAAAGAACTTCAACTGAAAATAACGTCAACTGATTAACCAAAATACTTTTAGACAAATAAATTGTAGGCAATAGTGTATTTATTTTACTGGCCAATTTCTAGGTAAATTATTATTAATATTTTATTATTATATTCCGAATCCCTACATTACTAAAATAATTTAAACAAATGTACAGGAATACAATGTTAATAAGGGACCTCTTTACATCCAATAAAGTTTATAATTTCATTATTTTTATCAATATTTGTATCAATATATTCCGTAGCATGTTATTTCTAAATTATTAGGTGGATTTTAGTTATAGTCTGAGTAAGTACTTCATTCATTGCTATTTTTCTGAAACAGAAAAACGACATTTGTTGTGACATACAGGTAGCAGGGACCATCTCAACTATATTAAAGAGAGAAAATTCACTCACAGAAAATAAAATTACTCATTTGAAGAAAAAGCATTACAAAATTTAACAAAATGTTTAAGAAAATTTGATAGGACATAATAGAGTACTAGGAAATATACCATCAGAAGATCATATAAAGTAAAAAACCGATGTCTAATGATATAAATTGAAAACAAATATCCTTCTCTGTACTATCGAAATTCTATGATATCATCATATTATATTTCACTAATTATGCTCTTTATCCATTGTTCACCTCTGCAAGTATAACTGAATTATTCTTCACAAAAAATGCATACCGCATTCTCTTGAAGTCCTCTATGCTTACTAGCGGAAGAATCAAAACAGTTAAATGTAGAATGAACTGCTACGAAACAAGTGAGTAAAATTCATCAGGGTCATTTTCAGTTTAAAATGGTTGATATTTGACACGTCCCTTTGACCCATTGTTAGTGACACAATGATTCTTGGATGATAATTTTTGAGTCTGAGAACCATCTGTTCCAGGTCTTCTTCCTCCTCCTCTTTAAGCTTTTTCAGTCTGTGTGCTCACTTCATCAGAAAAGGAAGGACTAGTTATGTAAGTAATATGGACCTTGGGACATCTAACGAGGACCCATTACAAACAATACTATGATAAAATCATTGTTGTTTACCGTTCTATAATCGAACATTTGATATTAAGAAGTGCATATTTTACAATAGATGACAAGTTGACTGCCAGATCAAATGATATTACTCGTTGCATGATAGTTCTTTAGATGTAATTTACGTCATACCTGTATCCGATATATTGCACAATTTTACAAGCAAGATGCAACAAGTATCCTTATTAATTGCAGGGTGCATATTCTCATCTCTTCTTCTGCATAAAACTCTGCAACTGGGTAAACTCAATAAGTCAGCCCACCGAGGGTTTATAATATTATATCTGTATAAATGAAAACATTTGGAATTCAACTTAATTTGATGACTTAAAATTTTATCTAATAGTCATTTTAGTGGCAGAATGATGAGTGGGAGAAGCAGAGGACATCTATTGCTCCTGACTAACGCTGTTGTGTCAAACCTGGCCCACAGCAGCTGCAGAATTAGTATTTTACGCGCACGTTTTCTTGAGCCTCGGTGTAACTACCCCCTCTTCTTTGCCAACATTATTTGAATGAAGAATAAATGATAGCCCACAATGAGCGTTGTAAACAAAATCTGATAGCAATAAATGACTTCTCCCATGTAATAGATACTATTTTCTATCAAAAAACGAACTACAAATTTGATATAAAATTCCATTTGTCAAAATAACCAAAGACTCCACTCCTTTCCCAACTAGCAAAGCGAGGGCTCAAGAAAATGTGCGGGAATAATATGACGGTTTTCTTAGCGGGACGTATTTACTTTACTTTATTGTAGCATGAGAATTTATTTCAATATCAAAAATATTTCATATTATTTATGTTAACTTTCGTCAATTTTACTTCTAATTTTCGTCAAATATCTTTAGCACATCGTAAGTCAAGTTAGGCCCTTGCCTTTGTTTTCTTTGCACCACAAAGTAATTATAAAATTTCTTATTTTATTGTAAGCAACGAAGGTCGTAAAAGCTTTATGAGGAATTCAATAACTACAATGAAACTACGTCAAATATTTCATTTTCGTTTTCAACTGTCATACTATGATCACAGATACGTTCTTAGTTTATGTGGACGTTTTAACTTTACATTGCCTTACACTTTCTGTTAAACGTTACGTTTCCACAATTCATAAAAACTTACAGATTATACTTCTTATGAATTATAATTCGACAACATTATAATCCAATAACAAAAATTCAAAACAAACAATAATAAAATCACACAGTTTTAGTTCCTTCTCCAAAGGGGGTTTGTTTTACTTCTTTGAATATATATATTTCCCTACCCTGTATGAGCCAGCTTCAGATTTTAAATCGCTTCATCACTACAAGCGCACGTCTCGCGTGACACGAACCAGCTACGCGATGCAGCAGATAGCCGGTGTTTATTTACCGCGTCATTCCTCTGTCGCTACTCTAGCGCCCGAGATTTCTCCCTCCGCCGCGCGAGATACGCGCAACTGCAGCATCGCGATTGCACAGGCGGCTTCCATCACTCGCTTGACAGCCACTTCCCTGCAACAGCCCTTTACCTCTTCCGCCATGGGGCCTAGAAACTACCGTCGTCTCCTTTCTCTGGTCGTCGTCGTCTCATTTCTCTAGTTTTACATCACGGACCGCGCGCGGTCATGGTTGGGGAAATCCCCGCTGGTCGACGGTAGATCGGCGCCGGATCTCGCCACCCAGTGAGGGAAGATTACCGCCACCTCCCGATGAAAAACGTGCACTACACTTACGGGAATAATGACCTCATTAGTTGACACTAACAATCAATCAATTTGATTTTCATCTCATTTCTCTAGTAGTCGTCTCATTACTCTAGTCGTCTTTTTATTTCTCAAGTCGTCGGGACGACAAGAGACGCGTCGTTTTATTTCTCCAGTCTTCGTCTTCCTTTGTCGTCTCCTTTCCTTCGACGTCTCTTTTCCATCATTTCATTTCCATCGTCGTCTTCTTTTACCCGTATCTTCTGTTTCTCACAGAAAATTACCCGCAAGTCAATTTTGTTCAACCTATAGGATGGCTAGAGGATCCTAAAAGAACGAGACGCGAGGAAATATACTTTCATTATTTAATTAATGACTTGTTTAGAACTATTTTGAAAACAGCATGTTTCATATTTACAAACATGAATAGTACTTAACAATTTTAATAGACACATTTTAAATGATTTGTGTGTTTTTTTATTAAGACACAATTTACGAAAATATTAAAAGAATTTGAAAGAAAACTTTCTCAGAATATTTTCATACGTGTCAGTTATTTCTGTACAAGTTGTAAAGATTATTAACATTTTAGATCTCATTTTTATTCCAGGATAGCAATTATTTACATTAAAAAAAAAGAATAAAGTTGCTGACGCTGTTAACAGAGCATTTTAAGTTCGGTAGAATAAATCAGTTCCATTCAAATAAACTAAACTAATAGCATAGCATACGGCCATCATGGGAACATTTGTATCTTTAATGAACCATGAGATAATGACTGTAAAATTAAAGCACAATGAAGCCCTAAAGCAACACAATTATTAAAATATAAAATGAATAAAATTCTTATAGAACGTGGCTAACCACATCATCATGTTTTGGGGGAGAAGATAGGGAAACGGATTTTCCCTCTTGTCACCGATCACGAAAATCAGAGGCTTTTGCACAATCTCCTCTCACAATCGCATTAACATTACCATTTACTTTACGCGATCACGCGCGGAGGTTAAGTCGAGGGGTTAAATCGGGGGGTTAAATCGTAAGTGACCTTAACTGTTGGAATGGAGAGGTAAAACAACCACGAAGTTCAAAACACTCGATAATAAACCAAGTTGAAGTACAGCAGTTAATTTTCAAACATACAAAATATATTAGAAGTAGTTTCAAATATTTGTCAGCAATATAAGTTAAAACGAATTAGATAATGAAAATAATACTAAAGCTAAGATAACAACAGTCGGTAAAAAATCATTTCATACAAGATGCAAAGATAATAAGAAAATATAAGTGACAGATGAAATCAAATAAGATCAAAGGTTATCTGAATGATATATAATGAAATAATTCATTTTATGGTTATTGTTCTAGATTATTTTAAGATAAGCTATCAGTTTTAAATTTCTTCCCCTGTTACCCCTGAAAAGTGCAAGTGGAAAGAGTATTCCTATCTCTACAAAAGTTTTGTTAAACGAACACTTATTGTTTTTTCTTTTAGTACCCCCACAACATTTTCTTCATCAAATCCAGATATGCTAATTTTTACACAATATTAAACATTTTCTGCATCTTTCCCGAAAATTTGTAAAATCATTTCACAATAAATAAAATTGACACAGTATTCACTTTCTTGTGTACTTAGTATATGTAATATAGTGTATATGTAATATAGTGTACTTTAGGGAAAGTTGTGTAATGCTGAGGAAAAACCGATGACACACTTTTAACTGAAATAGCGTTTTGTGTTTCCCTGATACCCAAAACAATGTGTTTTCAAAGTATGTCTGCCTGCATGTTCCCCTGTAAACAATATATGCGTGTAAATCATACACAGGATTTTATCACCAAAAGAGAATTCTCCGATTCATCTAATCCGACTCAAGGCTCTACGACTTTGAAACAAATATTTTAATTTTTGTGAGTATTTTGCATTAAGCTTATAAGACATTTTCAGAATTTTCCTGGAAATTTCAATTTTTTTAATGTTGCTAGAAAATGTCGCAAAATATTCCTAAATTAAACTTGAACGTGAAAAAATCGAAAGATTATCGTCTTCTATTATTTAAACACAAGCATTGTTGAGCATTACTTTCACGTCGTTTCATTAAAGGATAATTTTATAATATAATGCTTTTGTGAATACAAATACATAAAATAATCTATTATGGAAATTCCATTAAACAAGTAGAGTTTGCGCATTAGTTTCCTGAAACCGACAGGAGAAACACACATCCATGTCTCTGAGCAATATAATGAAAGTATTCCTAAGACAACCGTGAGCGTGAAAAGATCGGAAGATTTTCACTATCTATTATTAAACACAAGCATTGTTGATTACTCTCACGTCCTTTTATTACTCTCACGTCCTTTTATTGAAGGATAATTTTATAATATAAAGCATTTGTGAACATAAATAATTCAAAAGATTTATTATGGAAATTATATTACACAAGTATAGTTTGCTCATTAATTTCCTGAAACTGACAGGAGAAATATAGTATGTATCCACCTCGCTCAACAACCCAATGAAAGTATTCCTAAGTCAACCTTTTTTTAAATTTTATTACTTCTTGTTCGACATTTCTCTCTTTCAAGAGCGTTTATACATTTCAGTAACTGTAGGATGAACCCTCCTCAGATCTAAATGTCAATATAATAAGAAAAATGAGCTTGGCAAGTTGTGTGTGTGAGAGAGAGAGAGAGAGAGAGAGAGAGAGAGAGAGAGAGAGAGAAGGAGAGAGAAGGAGGGAGGAGAGAGAAGGAGGGAGGAGAGAGAAAGAGACAGAAGGAGAGAGAGAGAGAGACAGACAGACAGACAGACAGACAGACAGTCAGACAGACAGAAATTTTATTTTCAGATATTTAAAGTGACTTCAAACTGTCCTTAGGATAACGTGAGTGATTCTCTATGGGTGTCTATAATTATTACCTAGATGGTACGTTGCTATAGCTCGGGATTCTGGTTTTATATCAAAAGTTTTTTGAAATTTTGATAATATGGTCTTGAATTGATTCTATTTTTAATTCTCTATGTAACTTTTCATTGCTTATAAACTATGGAGCTTTAGCAATTTTCTGAGGCACTCATTTTATATAATTTGAAATTTGTTAATGTAAGTAAGGGCTGCTTTTATCCAAACAGGGCTTGCGTAGGTTAGTTCAAGTTTTCAAGGTTAGCCAACCTTCAACGTGAAAAGATCGGAAGATTATCCTCATCCATTATTTAAACACATTGTTGAGCATTACTCTCACAATATTTCATTGGAGGATAGTTTTAAAATATAATGCATTTATGAACGTAAATAATTGAAATGCTGTATTATGGAAATTACATTCAACAAGTAGAGTTTGCGCATTAGTTTGCAGAAACCAACTGGAGAAACACACATGCGTCTGCCACAACAAGCCAATGACAGGCTTCCTAAGCCGCCCCCGGAGCCCTGGCGTGGGTTGACCCGCGCCGTCTGGGGCCATTGTGCGGGCGGCGGGAGGGGCCTCGCCCCGCGCGCGCCGTTAGGGCTCCATAGATTACCAGATTTGCATTTGATGAAGCCCGCGCAAGGGTCCGACGGCCTTCGCCCGAGCCTCTGATCGCAACCAAGTGCGCCGGCCGATCAGCGGCCCATTGTCGGCCGACGGCCAATTACAGCGGGCGCCGGGTCGGACACTGCTTGGCGATTGAGCGGGAGGTGGAGGCCGGCCTTTGAGTGACAGGCACAACAGGAAGTATTACGCTTAGGGGATCTAATTTTTATACAGATGTTTATTGTTATTTACACTCCTCATTTAAGCTTTACCAAACATGATGGCGAAAAAAGATTCGAATAATTAAAGTTTGCACGAATTAAGAATTTGTTTCCTGAAGCAAAAAGGAGTTACATGTATCGTAGAAAATTGTAGAATACATGTTGCTGAAGCTCGCAGAAAATAGATACAATTATTGTTTTAGCTCTTCGGGTGACTCACGGATAGCGTGCTAGTTTACCTTGGTTCGATTCCTGGTCGGGGTAAAACTAGAGTAGTAGCTGTCCATTACAATCTTCTCAGTTTCTGTAGCCATGTGAGGAAAGAAAGCTCAGATAGGTCAAATAAGCTGCATGCGGTGAAGGGAGTATGTCACCACATGTCCCCCATGCCTGCAGGCGTGATTAATTAAAAAAACAGGGACCAGGTCTGTGGAACTGCGGAAGGAGAGGAAATTGCGTGACACTCACCGAGATCCCAAGATTCAAATCCGATGGATTTTTGTCAAACATTATATAATGACGAATTTATTACTGAAACTGTGGATAGATCTTCAGTTTTTTCATTCCCTTTATATTTTAAGTAGTATATATTACTATCCTAATTTTCCCAGACCTTCTTTCATTTATGATCTATATTTGAACATTGGGGGATAGTTTGGGCATTGATATCTGAATGTCATAGAAAATCTAATAGATCACAAATATTACGAATTTTTCCTTCGCAAGTTCATCAAAACTTATTTCCTACATTTAATTTTTCTTCTAAAGAATCAATTGACTTAGTTCTACACTCTTTAAGAATGCACTAACTATAAATGTTCGTATTTATTCTTCTTTATGAAAGCATGTATGTCATGTGGTTATGACAGAGAATATGGTGTGCGCGTCTGGCAAGATAATACGAGGGTCATAGAAAGAGGAAGAGAAAGAGATGTAAATGGATTTAATTCACTATTATTGGAACATGTTTGCGTACGCATAGGAAATGACGGGAGTGGATATGCATCAAACTAAAAAAAAGCACTTGTGTTGCTATCCCCCTTGATCGCGCATTGGAATCTCTGTAGCCTCCTTAACGGCGGGGATTTAGTGATTGTTAGATGGTTTGTTTATTTATTTTTATATATTATTGCAGTACATACAAATGTGTGTTTTTAAGAGCAGAGAATGAGATAAGGATGAAGAAGGAAAGATCGCGAGTGGTCTATAGCCCATTTGTTAGGGTACTTTTCCGGCATTGTCCTGATATTGATTAGTGAAACCTCAGAAAAGTACTCATCAGAGCAGCTGGCTCCTAAATTTCTTCTCTAGACAATGATTTCGGTCCAGCTATCTAACTAATACCAAAAATCTGCCATCATCGTGTGACAAATTCTAGGATATCCCGGTCAGAGTCACTACAGTGGCAACAGTTGTTACGGTGAGCCGTCTTGGCCGGAAACGGCTGCGATGTTTAGTGGAACAGAGGAAACTGGCGCGCAGGGTGCGCGTCCTGCACAAAACCGGGCGTTCGCCAGCCAGCAAACGTGCGTGGGCGGTCGTGAGCAGGCGTGGCAGACGTAGGTGGGCGTGGGAATTCCAACATGGGTGGGTCTGCGCAGGCGGGCGAGCGAGTGAGGAGGCAGGCTTCGGCGGGCTCCCGCTGGCGGGCGGGCGTGGACGGCCGAACGCGTGTGTGAGCGGGAGTGGCGAGGGCGGGAGGGCGTAGGCGGGAAGAGGCAGGCAAGAGCGCGGGAGTGCGGACATAAACGGGCTTGTGTGTGTGTGCGTGTGCGGGCGTGCGAGGGCGTGCGAGGGCGTGCGAGGGCGTGCGAGGGCGTGCGAGGGCGTGCGAGGGCCTGCGAGGGCGTGCGAGGGCGTGCGAGGGCGTGCGAGGGCGTGCGAGGGCGTGCGAGGGCGTGCGAGGGCGTGCGAGGGCGTGCGAGGGCGTGCGAGGGCGTGCGAGAGCGTGCGAGGGTGTGCGTGGGCGGGCGTGGGCTGGCGTGGGTGGGTGAGGGCTGGCGTGGGCGGGTGTGGGTGATCGTGGGCTGACGTAGGCGGGCGTTGGTGGAAATGCGTGGGCGGGCGTGGGCTGACGTAGGCGGGTGAGGGCTGGCGTGGGCGGGCGTGGGCTGGTGCGGACGAGTGACGAGTTTTGGGTGCGCGATGGTGGAAATGGCGGGCGTGGGCGAACGCGCACAAGCAGGCAGGGGCAGGAAAGCGGGCGTGGGCGGGCAAGGGCGAGCTTGTGTGGGTGCTTGCGTTGGCGGGTGGGCGTGGGCGAACGTGTTCGCTTCCGAGAGCGTCCCTGGAACGCGGAACGCGGCGGTGCAGGGGCGGTCGGCTACTGCGCAACGCACTCGGGTCGCGCGCGTGAAAGGTTGCGTGTAAGCGAAGTGGGTCACAAGGACGACGCGACAGGTTCAGGGGCGAAAGTTCGCGGCGTGAAGGCGCTCCGTGTAGGGCTCGATGCGTCGGGCGGAGAGTCAAAGGTTAAGGGGATTCCCCTGGATTGTACATTAGACCAGGATCGGAACTAATTGAGCGAAAATGTATCTCCCGCAGAATGAAGAGAACTCATTAGTAACCAATCGTTAGTTCTTTAAACCAAACTCAGTAGTAACGGATCAATTCAATAGGAAATCAAAAGTTTGCAACAGTGAAATATGTACAAATAAAAATGGCGACCAGGGGAAAAAATAAAGATGTTTCTTATAAAATTATAAAGATGCACATCACTGAGAAAACATAACCAACAATGTTAATATATTTTTGCAAGCATTTCCACTTGATTTCTTGAGAACAAATTACATTATCATATTTCTTTTGTAACTTATTTCAATTAAAACTAGAATTCAGTATAAACTATATTATGTGTAAATTTATTTTATATAAAAATTAGTTAATTCTACTATTTAATCATATCGTTGTAGTTATTTTCTAACAATTAAGAAAATTATTGAAATATTATTCCATTTTAAATACATTTTCTTGATTTCCCGTGAAACAAAACCATAGTTCGAAATAGCCCAACATTTTTATCTTAAGAATCTATCTATATGTTTAAAGTCAGTACAAATACATATTCAATACTCTACTTAACCGTTACCTTGATAGATTACCCAGGATTTATTAATACATTTGGCTACCACAATGTAATTCGTCACAAAATACAAGGTGACTATAATGGCCATGTCCTTCGTGATCTTAACCAATAATGAAAGTCTTGAAAATTGCAATGACATTTACGTATTCGGACAAAACACATTATCTGCTTCAATAGATTTTAACGACTTATCAGAATGTCCATATGCTTTTGAATTTTCATTTCAATATTTGGAAACGAAGGTTTAAAAATAAAAAAATCTAATTCTCTCAACGCAATTAATTTTTAAAATAAGTTTTTGTTCTCAACGTATAACATTTTCTTTAAAATTAAAATTATATTTTATTGAATTTTAATAAAACATTTAACTGAAATTATGCAAGTTCAAATATGTGTAGTACTGCAATATGCTGTTCTAAATATGTGACGACATATGCATATGTGAAACCATAAGCGACTTCAGATAGTTTGTTCATGGTCTTTAACTAAATCAACACTGAGATAAATATCCAAAATTTTAGAATAGGGACAGTGAGACAAGAACAAACCTAAAAATGTCGGAATATGGCCTCTCGTTTAGATCGAAAGATAATGCTACCAACCGAACCACGATTTTTTGTCACTTTCATTCTGACCTCATGACGAATTCAAATTCTTGGAACATGTAGCTTATTGAAGTGGTCAAAAGGTAGGACCGGTCAGCAGCACGTGTTTACATTCTCGGCAAAGACGATTTTGCTAAAAGTGGTCAACTCAATAAAATCCCTACATTCAGTGAAAAAGGAGTACTTTCAGCGCCAAGAGAATTTTTGATGAGAGAAACTTACAAATAAAATGATAATGTATTCGTAGAAAGCGTTCTTTTCCAAAAGACGTAAGTCGTAATTTCGAAAATTTATGTCAAACGGGCGTTGAATTATTAATGGGTAAATATCAATTACCTTTCACACGAATTTCACTGATATGTAAAACTTTAAAAAGAAGATGGAATTCAAATTGCAATATTAATTAATTTGAAAAATTATCGTGTTCTTTAGTTGTTAAACTTTTTAATGTTTACTTTAAACATAAGTACGAGTATTTGCCAAAAAATCAGTAAAGAATTGCTGTGGTATTCTTTTTGATTTATCATTTGGTATTTCCTTCACGAGAAATAGATTCTTCAAAACGCCAAATCATTTGAAGAATAAACAACTGTTATATTATGTTTATGCAAGCTGAAATAAAAGAACCCTCGTTAGAAGATTAATGCGATCCAAGGAACATTTACTCAATTTAAAAATACCATTTTAATGTACTTAAAATGCTTTCATACTCCCAAACCAAACCACAAGTTTGTTATACATCCACACACTTCTTTTTAATTACCTCTTTGATGATAGGTTCACGTCTCATTAATCCTGAAAGTATTAACCGTTGACATTCATGGAAAATAATCATAAAACGGAGGCTGGTAAGCAATAGGGAAGTAAGTTTTAAACCTGCAAACATCAAAAGAGTAAAATCGTAAATGATCCGAAATTTGGATTGCCCAGAAGTAAGCCATGCCATCACTTTTTGACAGGCGGGTGATTTATAACCCATACAAACAAGCGGCTCTAATATGCAGGCGCGGCCCCGAATTGTCCCAACCCGTCCCCAACACCCCTTCACGAACGTCCCGCAATGTCCCCTACTTTCTCCGACGTCCCCCGAAACGACTCGACTCCACCCGCGGACGCAGCTAACAAGAGAAGTTTTACGAGCGACATAAAATTTTTATGAGATCCCATAAACTAGAGTCAAATTTCGTACAAAAGAGCATCAATAAATAATATTCTGGTGTGAAAAACAGCCTCGGAGACGTATACTTAGTTCCACATTAATGTGTCCATTTTCCGAAGAATCGTCTATAAGAACTATAATATCTCCTGCCGCTGATTGCAAGAGAGTTCTGATACCTGTTACAGGGGAGGGAAGCGAACATGGAGGGTACATTCCAGGTCCGAAAGACCACGTAGTATTAAGAGAACGCTCTATAAAAAGTTAATGGTCAATCCGCCTTTTTTTGTGCGCCGGAGCGTAATGATTTTCGGAAGGCTGCATTGTAAGATGCACCCTGGGCCATTCCCAACGGCAATTAGATGCGCGTTTATCTCCGGAGCCCTGCACTGCGGTCGAATGCTGCAGTTGCACGCGACGAGGTAAAGTACGTGGCCGTGTCCCATTATATCAACGTCGGGCGCATGGGTCTGCCCCTCGTTACAGAGCGTGCTCTGCTTGTCGGGGGCGGAGCGCGGGCGTTGCTTCAGACGCCGTCTTTTCTAGTCGTTTTGGCTGGTGGAAGTGTTTCATGTCCTGGGACGAGAACATCTTCCGTGCAACGTCAGAAGAAAGATACACGTAATTCTTCTGCAAAGTGGTTTATAATATGAAGTCGTTTGCAGCGCGGTCACATACGACGGTGAGATGGGGAAAGCAATTGAAGATATATTCCAACTGACGTGTTTCAATGAAATATAATTTTTCAAGAAAGGAAATAATTCGCTATGAAGACAGGATTTAACGGGTTCCGTGTACCGTTTAACACAAGAGAAGCGCAATTTTTGAACGCAAAATTTGGCAGTATAATGGTGAAACATCTTGAGAATATCTGGATTCAAAGAACTAGGAAAGAAACGGCAATGGATGCACATAACTTAGGAAATTACTCATACTTTGATTTTTCAATTTATGAATAAGAGTTATGTACAATGTAGTTTTGTGTGAAATGTATTACGTCAAATAGTGTGAAATGTATGTCAAATATCCAATTATCAAAAGGTGTGTACATACAATTATATTGAGCTATGTAGAAAGTAAATCACCTACGATTTTGTTAGAACATTTCTTCAACTTTTCTTTTTCATCTGATTGGAAAATCTATTTTAGTGCTCCGCCATTCATGGGCGTTTAAACCACACGAAAGTTGGATTCAACCTGGTATTTATCTCAGAATGCAGAACGTAAGTTAAGCTCTACTTGATTTTAATATATTTTCTGTAGTATGTAGTTTAGGAATTTTTATCAAGTTTGTTTTGCCTAAAGCAACGCGTTGACTATCAATTAACAAAAATCTAATTTTGTATATCAAAAATATTTGCAAAGATCTTTCACTGAAAATTGAATCGAGACAAATTAAAAAGGAGGAAGAGAGTAAGAAGTGTTAATTTAAAAGAACGTGGACTCAAACATATGAATCGTGAAGTAGATGGACTTCAGTCTCGTGCTTGAAAATTTTTTGTCCCTTTAATATGTTATGCCTTGCTTTCCCTTCTTGATACAAGCCTCTGTTCGTTAATGCAATTACGTTTTTGTTCTATAAACTGTATCATATTTTGTACTTGGTAGTTATGTGGTGTAATTACCGGTAATGGCGGCATTTATGAACACGCTATTGTATGGGCGGTGAGATTAAACAAAGTATTAGCAGATAGAAATGATCCCATTCAGGCTTGTTTTAAGAACTGTGTAGAACTACATGTAGCCCGATTGTTCATCTACCTCACTCATTAACAAACAATATGTTTATTTATCCTTGATCTGTTTAGCGTGGATTGATTCTTAAACAGGTCTCACTTCCATTTAATTGTAGATGGAATTTTATATCACCTTTTTCTGTTCTTAGCAATTTTGTTTTGCCTGATTTTTGAGGGCCGTCGTCCGTAAAATAGTTTCAGCTTTTTTGTAATTCTCTTGAAAAAATGCAGCAGTTATTTTGAGGTAGTTATTTTATCATCAGTTGTTCTATTTGGGCCTCGTAGGCCACTCTCCTGTTTTCACTCCCTCGTGATATCATCGACGTGAAAATTGTCCACCTTTAAACTGCACGATAGTACGGGTCCAACACAATCCTTGTTCTCGAGAACGCCAATATGGATAAGCTGTCGGGAATGAGTTCAGTTTATCCCGACAGTCAACAGTGCCGGGAGACGTGACGTGCAAGGTAGAAATCAGTTCCGAGAAATGCCAATTGAACAACGCCTGCACTGTCAGAACAAAACACGGTCCAAGTGCCGAAGCATGTTCCAATCCATTATTTAATGAGATACAAAAGACAAGAGGGTGCAAGGCAGGTACTACATGATGCAAGCCGTGAAATATCCATGGCTACGTGCGTGTGCCTTGCAACTCCTAAATCGCCACCAGGCGTCTTTGCTGGAGAGCGGAATCCGGATGAACACGAATATTATTCCTCTTACAGATCTACAAGATTAGTGGAGTAGAAACAATTAACTGTCCGCAGACATTTAACGAGCGAACGATCCGGATCTATTAATTCATGTGTAGAAAACGATTTAAAAGCACGTTTAATTCAATTATATTTATAACTACCATACGGTATCCAAATCACATGATCTTATTAATTAGAACACGTAGTAATCTGATATTAATTGTAAAAAAAGTTTTATTTAATTAACAAACAAATAGGTAAGGCAAACTGGTCAAAATAAAAATAAGGTACATTGTTGTCGGCAATACATATCTCCTTAAAATTTCGACATTTTCAATCGGCTATAAGACGGTATATTTTGTGTTACAAGAATCTACCTACCATTGTAAAGTTAAAAAAAGCCCTTAAAATGCTACTAGTGGTCTACAGTCGCAAAACCTCTGCTGAGCAAAATTACACAAAAAGTTTTTTTCAAAATGTAGTACGCACACTGCACAAGACCAAAAAAAATGGAAGATTAAATGATGAGAAATGTGATAACATAAACAGTCTTTACGAACTCTCAAATAATATAGAATAGTCTGTACGGACACACATCCATCAGTTCTTTACATACCAAGATTATAAAAATATGTTCAATAACACATGATGAATAGCAAATATTTAGTGGCGAACGGTCTCATTGGAGCTTTGCTGTCGCATCAGCTGTGTCGTTAGCAGTGACACACTGAGTACGAGAATTTAATCAACGAGTTCAGAGTGAGAAAAGGCAGACACAATTAATTATTTGCATTTTTCAGACAAAACTGAAGCTGTTTCATTGTTTCGATTTTCAGAGTTCTTGGGTAACTAATAGGTATCTCGCGTTACCGGAGGCTGCTTAGATTTATTTTAAATCCTGCACGCTTTGGAAATTAGTAATATAGATTATTCGTAGTGTACTCGATGTCAAAGTACTTTGTGTGTAAAGAATAGAATCAAGTGCAAGCAGAAAAAAATGTGCAAGGCCATTCCACAAAATTTCTCAGTTACTGTCTTTAAGTCATTAGAAAAGCATTATTAGATAGTAAAATAAAATATCACTGGCAAAATTAAATGAAATGTCTCCTTCAAAATGGCAAAGATAGTAATATTGGTAAAGATAATTAAAGTAATTGTTTGGATATAACTTTGGTGCAAATTTCACACCATGCTCTTATTGTTTAAAATACAAAAATACAATAAGAAAATCTACTGCGTGGCAGCCATTCCCACAACTGGTTTGCTGTCTTTTTAGGTGGAAAAATCTGCTGATATTTTAGGAAAAGAAAATTTAGATGTGATACAAAAAATTCGGGTTTCCGGACGCGTCAACTTCTATGATCATTAGCCCCATAAGTATAGCGAACGTTTTAACATGGGCGATGGTGGTGTTCTTCGCCAATGGACGGTGAGATCCGGCGCCGACCTAGAAGTCGGCATGCCGGATTTTCTCCATCCAGGTATAACCCACCAGCAGGGCAACGCTCCAGCCGGGATAGGCTCTAAGCTCGGCTGCCAACATATGTAGTAGTGTAACATATATTGATTGATTGATTCTGCTCTGATCATTAGTCCCGTTACTGTAGTGCATGTTTTTTCTCGGGAGATAGCTGTGATCTTCCCCCGCTGGATGGCGAGATCCGGCGCCGACATACCGTCGGCTAGTGGGGCTTCCCCCTAACCAGGACTCTCCCACCAGCGGGGCACCACCCCAGCCGGGACAAGCTCTAAGCTCCCGACCGGTCTCCCGGCATATGTGGTAGTGTAGTGCATGTTAGCGTAAGTGGAGAAGATAGGACAAGGAATGGGAAGGACAGATCGCGCGCGGTCCGTGGCCCGTTTGGTAGGGTACTGCTCCGGCATTCGCCTGGTGTTGATCGGAGAAACCACGGAAAACTACCGATCGGAGCAGCCGGCCTCTAGAATTCTCTTCCAGATAGCGACTGAATTCGACCTATCTGAAAAGCTAGTGTCGAAAATCCTGCCGCCGTCAGGACTCAAACCTAAGACCTCCCGGTCAGAGGCGTAGCAGTGACATCAGTTGATGCACTGAGCTACCGCTCCCGGTGTAGCATATAAATGTACGTGAGTTGAAGGGATGAGGATAGGACAAGGAAGGAGAAAGAAACATCGAGCGCGGTTCACGGCCTGTGGTCCGGCCATCGCTACAGATCAGAACAGCCGGACGCTAGATTTCTTCTCAAGATAGGTTGAATTTAACCCAGCTATCTACTATCAAAAATCCTGCCACCGTCGGGACCCTAGAACCTCTCCGCGAAAGGCGCTGTAGTGATATCAGTTCATGCCCTGAGCCACCTCAGCCTCACATGACTAAAAAAGGTTTTAAGACTCGAACCCTTGAACCTCCCAGTCAGAGTCGCTTCAGGGAAAAGGGTAATGCCGTCTCGAAGCCGGTAATAAAACAGTGTACCCGTCAGTGTATTTCCCCCGCACCCGACGCCGAGCTCTTCATCCCCTTTGCCCTCCACCGCCCTCCCTCTTCCCTCCTCTTCCTCCCCCTTCTGCGTCTCCGGCGCATCGTCAGCCAACGGCGCGGAAAGCTGCAGCCTCGTGTTCCAGTCCCGTGCGCGGCGAAATTGCCTGGCGGCGGCGGCAGCGACGGAGGCGGAGGCGCGGGAAAAAGCGAGGGACACCCTGCGCGCATGGCCGTTGGCTGCCGCCAGACAGGGGCAGGGCGGCTGAGTCAGCGTGTGAGAATTTGCTACTCGAGCGATGGACTGCACTTACTTGCTCACCTTACTGATGCCTCTAAGGAACTTTAGAAATATTTTTTTTTATATTCCGGTGATCCCACCTCGAGCCACGAATTGCTTCTGGGGTTATCAGCGTGTATTCTGCATTTCGGTAGGTGGTGATTGTTCAGCTTCGAACGGAGCGATGGGGCATGATGTCAGTATGGGACAGAAAGGATTTCACGCGGAATGTGTACCAGTTTTCTACATTCTGGTATCTAATGCAAGTTCTTATTCTTCTTCTTCTTCTTAATATATTATTTTTATTCATTATTATTATTATTATTATTATTATTATTATTATTATTATTATTATTATTATTATTATTATTATTATTATTATTATTATTATTATTATTATTATTAAGGCCACTGGGATGACTCATGGGCAGCGTACTAACATCGCGTGCTGTGGTCCCGGGTTCGATTCCCGGTCGAGGCAAAAATAGTTGTAGCTCTCCTTTAAAATCATACCAGTTTCTGTAGCTGTGTGACGAAGAAAAGCTCAAGCAGGCGGATCTTGATAGTTACAGTGAAGAGAATATGTCATGTTCACCTCATGTCGCTCTTACCCCCAAGCATGGGAGTTTAACGAAGCCCAGACATGGGGGACACCAATAGCTGGCCGGCGAAGTTGGAATACTGACCCAATAACGCCAAATACATACAAATACATTATTATTATTATTGTTATTATTATTATTATTATTATTATTATTATTATTATTGAATGAAGGAAAACACGGAAACTACCGATGTTCTACGAATTCGATTGCGCCAGGCACCACGCACCACACACACCAGTCAAGTGTTGTTAAAACGTTAGGAAATTTCAAGCCCCTGATGGGGATCGAACCCGCAACCTTCCAGTTACTGATATGCTTGATCTGGAAGCCGTACCTTACCACATAGCGCCCCAAGAAGTGATTTAGAAAAAAAGGTCCACAAATGACGATCATTAAACTAAATATTTTATGTTCCCTCAACTTCGACGGTGCGCCATGCAACGTATTTACGTATGGAATGAACGTGCAGTGAAGATTAGCGAGTGAAGAGCGAATAGATCACATTTTACCTATTTTTATATTTTTTGGTTTTTTATAGTTTGTTTATTTATTTTTATATTTGTATTTGAATAGTTGGATAATTTAACTATTTTATTTGTACTTACCCATTTTTTGGCTAAACTGCCTTCAAGCACACACCCTCACTTGTTGGAATAAATCATTATTATTTATTATGTCATTGATTAAGCTTTATGTCCATGCCTGAAATGAAAGAATAATTTTCATGAGGGGGTTATAAATATATATGAACCTTCTTTATATAATGATATATTAAGAACCTTTGTTCACCTCAATTTCACGTGGATCGACCTGTATTGGAACTCTGGTTCACGCAGATGATGGCAAACAGTCTGACCATTAACTTCGGTCACTCTAATGTGTTGTGAAGCGTAATTTTGTTTACGTTTAAATTTGCTATCGGCAGAATAAAGAAATACGATTTTTTGTGCAACGTCAATGCTGTGTAGAGTATGTATTCCATACATACATAGATACAGAGTAGGAAGACGCTAAGAAAGCAGCATGTAGAAGAAGGTATTATTGAATAATCGGGTAATATTGTGTATTATAGATATTCGTGTAATATGGAATACCGAGCTTATTCCTCTGTCAAAAGCGGCACCCAATTTAACTCTTTAATGACCTGTATTACAGATAAAAATAGTTTTTTAACTTTTTTAAATTTTTGCTATTTTGAAATCCCTATTCCATATTATCTGCTTATTCCATACTACTCTTCAAAAAAACGTTAAAAACAAAATAAAATTAATAATTTTAGAAAGGGGTGTTTTTAAGTTTCCAAAACAAATATTTAATTGAAAATATTTAAAGTTTGGATTCATTCATATTCCGTGCTCCAAACAGTTTTATTAGATAGTAGTGCTAACAAACAAAATGGTATTCCATATTACCCAAACTTTCTCTTACGTTGAATTACTGCTATTGTCTTGAAAGTACATGTCTACCATGAAAATAATAATAATAATAACAATAATATAATGATAACATAATGTATTAGATGCAGAGAGTCGTTTTACGGTATTTCTTCGTTTTGTTCTTGGTTGTGACCCACTGTTACTTTCTCTGTGTAAGGACATGCATTAGAAGCAGGGATGTAGAAAACTCTGATCTAATGTACGTACCGCAGCGCTCCAATCAGTAACGGCAAGCTTGGAATCAACAAAATAATTGCAAAAAGTCCCTCTGGGAACGAATTTCGTTTTCATAAAGTACGCGAATATAAAGTTTACGCATGTCCAGGTGCACGAAAATTTTCGGTATTTCGATAATTGTGAAGCATACATGCATGAACAAAAAGCTATAGTGAGTAAAGTCTTTTCTTAGGGCCTTCCTTCAGGGAGTAATTTGCTACATGAATGTTTTGGAATTTACTTGACTTTACGAAGCGATTTCATTGTCTATTTAAAAAGTTATAAGAAAAGTATTTAATTCAGAATATTGTCAATTTTTAAGGAGATTCTTGAGGAGATTGGGGAGAAAGCTAATTAGTTTTGATATTTAAGAGATAATTTTATTTTACGTCGTGATCTTGCACACTAATTGTTCCGTAAGGAAATACTGTGTCTGCGGAACGATATCGAAATCAGTCAGGGTAATCCATTGTGAAGTTGAAACACTTGGAGTATTTAATTTCTATTGGTTGAACTTTTGTGTGTGAATTAATCTCTACAAAATATAACATATTTTTGTATTAAAATTACATAGTAAACGATTAAAAATTAACAACCAAGAAAATTCTTCTTCACGATAAAGTTGTAAACATAAAATAAAACCCGTTTACAATATACGAAAACTAGCGTGAACAAAGGTGAAATCTATCGAAAGCATCCCAAACAAAGAGTAAACTTCTCAAATCATCTACAATATTACTAATAGTTCAAGACCTTTAGAGCCATTACTTCGTTAGCCCGGGCATAATGTCCACGGTCTTCGAAACAGCACCAAGTAAGAGAAACCATTGCAGCAATGGGATATTGGCTTCCGGGGGCCACCGGTCGGGGAGCAGCGGATCGATCTCGGGGGAAGCAGATGGGCGGAGAAGCTGACGGAAGCTCCGCGGAAGACACGAGCGACTGAAGCTGATCCCGCTGCGGGGGAGGGGCGTGGGCGGGGCAGTTTTTCTTGTCAGTCGCTGCCCTCCGGCAGCTTGATCCGCCGGCCCGCGTCCTGCCCCAGGCTCACGTCCGCTCGCAAGAAGACTAGCGGCACAGTGGGCGGCTACGCGCGCGCGCCCGCAAAAGCTCGTGCATTTTAACAGATCCATTATTTCGTGTTTCCGGGCTAGTCAACTGCTATGGTCATTAGTAGGGGGCGGATTTTGATGACCTAAAACATCGCTAAAAATGATCAATAGAATGCTGGTAAAATAATTTTAAAATGGCTCGTAAAATACTTAAAAAAAACAACGAAAAATGACGTAAAAATCGTATCAAAACCATTTCGGATGAACAACTCCAGCTGTTGGAAACGTTACTGATGTAATCGATGTTTCTTCCATTCGTTCGAGCGAATTCAGCTTGCAAACTTTTGGTTTGGACTGTTCTTTACCAGTAAATCTCTGTCTTTAGTTATCCCGGCCGAACCGGCCATGGCGTTGATGTACGTTACAAGAATTATATACTCTCAACGGCTGTCAAAACCATTTTTCAGCTAACAAATTAAATAGGCTAGTAAGTAATTCTGTGAAGAACATTTGTTGCATCTCGTAAATATGATTAGAAGCAAGTACCATTAAAAATGACATTAAAATCGACGAAATCAGCAAAACATGCATTAAAAATAAAGGGAAAAGGGAAAAAATGACTTATTAGTCGAAATCAACAAAAAGTGCAAAATAATGTTCTATAACAATAGTTCATATCCTTTTGTCATGACATGAATTAAACGACATGGTTCTAGAGCGTAAAGAAAAAAATAACATTTCACTTAAATCCGCCACCTTGTCATTAGTCACGTAAGGGTAGAACATGTTATTACGAGAGGTGACGTAGTTCTTCCTTAGCTGGATCGTGAGATCCGGCGTCGACCTACATGTCAGCACTCAGGAACTTCCCTATCCATTCCAGGTAACCCCCACTACCGAGGCACCACAGCTGCCAGGGCAAACTTTAAGCTTCCAACGGGTCACCCAACATATGTGGTGTACTGCTGTAAGTGTAACAGTGTGTAAGTAAAGTGTGAGAATGTAACAAGAAAGGAGAAGAAAGATCGCGCGTGGTTCATGTCCAGCTTGTTAGTGTAGTGCTTTGGTATTCGCCTCGTGTTGATCGAAAAAAACACGGAAAACTAGGATTCAGACTAGCCGACAGCTAGAATTTTCTTCCAGGCACAGGCTGCATTCGACTTAAAGTCGAAAATCTTGCCATTGCCTTAATATTTTTCCCATCAGTGTCCAAAGGTATCGCCACCTACGACAGCCACCACAAAACCCGTCGTGTTGGGAGTGAGGCCGCGGAGCGCGTCCCACCATCTGGGTAGGCGCTGAAAAAGCCGTTCTTTTCGTACATGCTCCATCGGCCGCCTGCATTTTTGCCAGGGGTCTCCCCCACCTGCTTAGCTTTGAGCGGCGGCATCGCGGCGGGCGCTGGACCGTAATTGCCATTTCTTGCCCAATTTCCGCGGGCGGCAGCGGCGGCGGCGCACAGTGGTCTGAAAAAAGGCCCAAGGCGCGTATAGGAACGCGTTCCCATTTAGCCCTTAACTGGCAATGTCCGCTTCTCAGTCTGTTACCATAAACATTTTTGCAATTTTGGCGGCACTGATTGGCCTTTTATGCTTTGGTTCTTTTAATGTGGCCGATGACATTAGGTCATTTTTACACCTCCTGCTTTATAAAGTGAATCTTTTTAACAGTGGTGAGCACATGTCTGAGACCGTAAACCCTGTTGAGAAGAGAGTTCACGAATTTATTAAAAATATTCATTTTATAAGGCAGGTGGTGTGAAAATAACCTAAAGTCATCGGCCATGTTAGGGAAACCCAAGTATAGCTTTGAAGTCGGGGTCAAGCGATATTGGAGCGTCCTTTAATAGTAGAGTACTACATTACCACACGTACAATATACCAGGAGACCTGACGGGAGCTTATAGCTTGCTCCAGCTGTGCCAGCCCTCCTCAGGTAGGAGATACATTGATGGGGAAAACACCGCATGCCGACATGTAGGTGGATGAAGGATCTCAGCATCCATCGAGGAAACAACATCACTTCCCGTGATAAAAACATACACTACATGTCGCGGCTGTGAACAACTTTTGAAGAGCGCGCCTAGGGGGCAGCGCTCAGCGGCAATCGAGGGAGTCGGCGGAGGCAGCGGAGCAGTAAAGACGCCGCCCAATCCCTGGAGACGAGCTGGCCGGAGAGCCAGCAGCGGGGCAGCGAGTCTGCAGCGCCGCTCGCTTTAAGAGCGGGCGCCGCACAGTGATCAATTTTGCTTCGCTAGGTGGACAAAAATCATTTCTCGAAATCCGGAGGGCCTAGAAATGCGAAATTTGGCTTAGACACTTAGAAGATTAATCTAAATAAGCTGATACACGAATAACGTCTATTCTGACTGTTGCACTGTAGCAATATTTAGCGAAACAAATTCGGTGTAGATGTTTGTCGCGATTATAAACGGCAATCACTCTTTGGCCAAACAAAATACGGTAACACTAAATAAACATTTTTTAACTTTCACCATCCTCGTCACTGGCACCCCCACGAGCAGGCGCATGCAGCATTCAGAGGTGCGCCTTCGAAATATACTTAGTTTTAAAGGACGTGGAATAATACGAAAAGTAGTCTGATTATCTGCGACACTTCATTGACTATGTGTTTCTTCAATTTGAAATAATCCTAAAATATTTTTTTTGAAATATGTTTTGTAATTAAAGCATAAACTCCAGAATAAAGATTGGAATAAAAAATGGAGTAAAATTCTGGTTATGTGAA
Organism: Teleogryllus occipitalis; assembly: GCA_011170035.1. Lineage (NCBI taxonomy): Eukaryota > Metazoa > Arthropoda > Insecta > Orthoptera > Gryllidae > Teleogryllus > Teleogryllus occipitalis. The sequence continues at coordinate 115,588 of BLKR01002799.1, forward strand.
ACCATGTCTAATCTACTACAAACTGCGTGCCGCTTTGCGCCCTATGGATGGTTAATGCTAATAGTATCAATTTACATTAATATTTGTGAAGGTTTTTCCTAAATGTATTAGTAAATTTCATGGTGCAGTGTGACAGGCATAAGGAACCATGGATAGAGACTAACATACAATTCTGCTGTTTTGTAAGCGTAACTCCTGAATGACGGCACATTTATTGGATGCCCACTTGACATGGCAGAGAGAATAGTTGAGAACCTCTCGATTAGTTCACAGTCAATTCCTGTTACCTCAGATTCAGGATTTTCGAAGAACTGCCGTGCGGTATTACCGTCATTTCAGTTTCCACCTTCTTGCTTTGGCACATCTACAATCAAATGCATCTCGCTCCAAAATTTAGTCTGAATTTCTTTTTTTCTGCGTTCAACATCTACCTTTTCTTTTTCTCCAACTGACCTCCATTTTCTAGCTTCCAATTTATAAGAAATGTGCAATAAGCACTCCAAGAACCTTATACGAGCGTGGAGACGAGAAAGACCAAAGGAAAAGCTTTCTTTCTTGCATTCGCGTTTTTCAACTTCCTCTAAATCATTCATAATTTTTAGCGAGGTAACACAAATATAACACACTTGCTGAGAGAAGCTATTTTTTAAGCTAGAGTAAACTTTATCATCTACCATTGTTTTGATTAAAACGTGTTTTACTTCAATTTTGTATTCACCAATTCTTACAAATGTAGGTTTGAGTTGTGTTATCTCCTTCTCTATCCGCTGAAACTCCTCCCTGATTGTTGCGGACGTTTCTTTGATGAATTGGAAACGGAGCGGTCTGCAGTACCGAGTAGAATATTTTCTAGGATTGTCTCAGAGAATTTCGTCAGATTGTGCTGTTCTTGCGGACACTTCCAGAGGGACAACGCTTGAAATGAATGTTGCTTGTAGGTTCTGTGACCTCCACTTCCATCACAACCCCATTTCCAAATCATTTGCAGGTTTTTCTCAGTTTTTCCATCACACATTTTCAAAATATTAGTAATGATTTCCTGGGTTTTGCATAAACGCATTAAAGTGAGATCAAGAATGTCCGGAAGGTTAATTTGAGCCAAAGAATCAGTTAGAATAACCGGATAACATTGATTTTTAGCTTCCAAGATTTTGTAGTAAGGAGGATAGAGTGTACATTTTTTTCGGAGCGCCCCTTCTCTTAGTATGTATGCGTTGCGAGTCATTTTCATGTCTAACATTAAACTTAGTGCTTCTTCTGGTGAATAGCATTCTGGCTGTGCTACATTAGGTTCTGCTGCGCGCTTCATTCTACCCAGGGTTCTAGGAGTACTAGTTGACGCCTGTTCTATGACATCGGCAACATTCCTTTGACCACTTAATCTGAAACTGCGCTGAGCGGCAAATGACTATTCAGAGGAGCTTCTTTCTGATAACATGTCGCTTACCTTTCGCTTTTTTCCTCTTTCGCTGCTTTCATGAAAGAGCTTCTTAGGCCTCCCTCGTCGCGTTGTGGGGGTTTTTGAACATCCGGAATCACTGAACTCTTCACTGAGCCACGCAGAAAATTTACTAGACAGCTTTGTTTCTACTCGGTGACACTGTTTCCAACGCTTTGCGAGATTGTAAAAAAAAGTCCTGATTTTCTTGTGAATTGGCTCCTCAGTTGGCTTCGACACTTAGTTAAGTCCCAATCGTGACATAATGTAATTAAATAAATAATTTTTGTTTTCAAGTGTCGTGATATTCTGAACGCCAACTCCTCTACGCACGAACGCGAACAGTTCCCTTCGAGTGATAGCGCCGCGCGAGAGTGCAGTTCCTACAAAAGAAGAGCATATCTCACGAAGTTGCGGATGGCTGCACGAAATATTGTACCAGCGCAGAGAAGAAATGTGTGGTAATGAGTCAGTACAATTTTGAACGCGAAAATAAATGAGCTTTTTTTTGTAGAGCTACACAAAATTTGAATCACGTAAAATCAATGTACATAAAACATTGTGTTAAAATAATTTTTTTTATCAGTATAATTTCGGGAAATACCTTCAATAATTTGTGTTACCAGAGAGAGACATACCTGTGTCACAATGTTCCATGTCGATGCAGTCGAATTTCAGCATGCAGAGAACAGTAAAGACACTTAATTAGAAGCTTGGTGAATCACGTCTGGAGATAACACGGGCGGAAGCGTTCAGATGGCCGACTCCTGGACGTTGCCACATCGTGCCTATTGTTGCCGGTGTGTTCTCAAACACATTTTCGTGTGGCCTGGTTAATGTTCTTCGAAGTTATAGCGATTTTAGCCTTTTTCAAGAAAGTTGATTTTTGTATTTTTGTCCAGCTAGCGACGCGAAATTGATCAGTGTGCGCTGCCAGAGTGCAGCAGTGTCTGGACAACTCCAACATTTCTAGAAAGTCAGATGTACTTCAGAAAGATGCTTTTTCGCTTGCTTTCTTGAAACGCGGGCCAAGAGCAGTAGTAGTAGTAGTACAAGTATGGTCTCTACATGGGGCAGAAGAGTATTTTTCGCGCGGCCAAGGACGTTAGTCGTTATTCGGACGAAGTCGTTATTCATATATCAGTGCAATGACATCTTCACCGGCCCCGTAATATATGCTCTTTTAATTCTATGAGTGTTGGGATACGCGCAATTAAACGTGTGCAGACATTGTTAGCTGACGGGGTTCATGCGGAGATTTAATAAAAAAAAAACGTAAAAATTACGCCAAAACAAGGGACATATACTATCGTGCTGGATGTATTTAGTGTTTGCAATTGGATTCTAACACTTGCACAAATTCTAACGTTTGAACAGATGCGATGTAAATTAGATCTAAAAACTAGCATTAATACGAACGTTCGTAGTCTTCACTAATGGATCGATTCATTCAAGTTGTGGTCCCTTATTCCTTTCCAGTTTAATGGCTTCTAACATGCCATTCACCGCGAGAGGTGGCTCAGTGCATCAATTGATGTCACTGCAGTGCCTCTGATCGAGAGGATCTCGGTTCGAGTTCCGACGGCCGGCAGGATTTTCGACACTAGCTTGTCAGCTAGGTCGAATTCAGTCGCTGTCGGGAGGAGAATTCTAGCGGCCGGCTTCTCTGATCGGTAGTTTTCTGGTTTCTCCGATCCACGCCAAGGGAATTCTGGAGCAGTATCCTGACAAACGAGCCACGGACCGCGCGCGATGTATCCTTCCTCTTCCTTGTCCTTCCTCTTCCTTGTCCTATCCTCACGCCTTACTCACACACACACACACACACACACACACACACACACTAACATGCACTACACTAGCACACATGCCGGGAGACCGGTCAGGAGCTTAAAACTTGTCCCGGTTGTGGCGGCTGGTGGGAGATATCAGGTTGAGGAAAACCCCGCTAGGTAGGTCGGCACCGGATCTCACCATCCAGCGGGGGAAGATCACCGCCACCTCTCGATGAAAAAACAAGCACTTCACTTATGGGGCTAATGACCTCAGTAGTTTACGCGCCCGGAATCACTATCAATCAATCAATCAACACGCCATTCCTCTCAATCAAATTCGTCGAATCTTGGAAACAAAGCTTTTCGGCTTGCGGTTTTCTTCCGTCTTCTTTGCTTACATTTCTTCTTAAATTTGATTTGGTTTCTTAGAACTTGCCTCAATTGCATTTGTGCTTCCCTGTCCTATATATTTTTTTCTCGCCCGCCCGTCGCTGTCAGTTGTTCCTGCACTTCGTAGAAGGGAGGCGGCGGCAGCCGTAGTAATCTTGAATTGAATTACATTTGCCTTCATATTAAATTGCGAGTCTCGTGCCATCAGTCCTCACTTTGGGCAATCCACTTAATTTGAAATTGGCTATTGGGTATGGAAATTGCCGGAATCTTGCCGACACAATAAAGCTATCGTGGAGATAAGACGCTGTAATGATAAGAGGGCATGGTAATCAATGGAGGAAGCCATGCGAGATATTACAATGAAAAACAGAAAGAAAACATGTATTTGTCAATTTTTAAATCTTCGTTGTGATTTCTGAAAGTGCATGATTGAAGATTTTGTCATCGCATTCTTTCTCCTCTGTGGCTTTCAGCTGTGCACTTCTTTCGTGTATCTAGAATTCTTCGGTTACTCTTTTTCAAGCTCTTATTTTTCTCACCTCTTTGCTTCTGTTCCACTATACTAACTTTCCTTTTGTTTACTTCCTCGCCCTTCCGAACGAAAGAAGAAAAAGTATTGTAATCGTGCGTCGAAAATCGGTGAACTTTCGGCCCAAAAACTCTTATTGCTGGGCACTGGTATCGAAGAAGTGGATATATCTTGTTCGTAAGTATAGTAAATTACTTCCTATAACAAGTTGTGTAGCCAGAATCGATGTTTTGTTGGCCTTGATACCGAAAAAGTGATTAACGGCAAAAGTCTGACGGTCTGTCCGTCCATCTGCGCATTTTCAAACAACATTCAATCATGTAACTCATTGCGTTTAGCACATCGTTTTATTTCAACGATTTTACATGTTAAGGCATCAAAATAGTCGTCACATTTTTTAGGAGAGCAATAAAGATGAAACATGTAATGTACACTAACGTGTCCTAAGAGCATCCGGTCACTTTTAGCTCCTGAAATGGAACAATTATGGAGGAAGTATATGCAAGCATTAGATCTATTTGCAAACACTCAATATTTCAAAAACGATATTACGTGTTACCTTTTTAGCATTATGTTTATGTTTTACCAAATCTCCGGGTGGTTCACGTCAGCTGATGGCACAACGATTAAGGCGCGTGTATTCTGTATGCATTCAAGGAGCAAACATTATGTTGCAACCAAAGATTGTCAATAATGCACTGATATTTGAATGGCTGACTACGCGAAAATGCTCTCTGCTCCCTGCAGAAAAAATGCAGCGACCAGGTGATGCTCATCTCGCATTTCAACAATGGAGGCGAACAGCCTCTTGTGAATTTTCCTGTTCCTTGGAAAAGTCTAAAGTGCGATTGCCCAGATAGTGTTGCGCTGTGGTAGCGACGCTGAGAAGTACTGTATTTTAAATGTAGAATATTACTTCGCATGTTTTCTCTCTGCAATTAGGCTTGCGGATTTTGGAAAGAAATTGAAAAAATATCTTAGGCACGCGATACTTGCAATGCACGAGCTTAGCGTGGATTTTTCTCAAGGAAACATTACAATCGTTCATTAGAGGTTAGGCGCCAAACGTTTAATAAAAATGTAAAAGCATTATTAACATTACGTTAATTGAAGTCGTTCCAAATTGTGACAGCAGTATGTTCTGTTATCGCTTCAAATCCAGGATCTCTCCTCCTATTGGTTTGTACACCGTCTTTCGTTTTACATTTGTTTGCTTATGCGAATAGAGCGAAAACTGCACATTCTTCTCTTACAAGTTGGAACAACTTGCTTATCGCGTACGCTAATGGAACCGATAAATGAGATGGAATAACGAATTCGGGACCTGCTGTGGTAGAGCACGGTCTTGGAATGACGCCCGAGTTTGGGGAGCTGAAATTGCGGTTTCAGTCTCGCGTAAGGTATTTTCAGCATGTGACGTTTCTGATCTGAGCGTCGTCTTATCTATTCTTGGGTTTTCGAAACGTGGCGGATGCCATTAGGTCATTTTTACTCCTCCTGCCTTATAAAATGAATCTTTATAACAGTGATAAGCACATGTTTGAGGCTATGAGCCCCGTTGAGAAGAAGGTTCGCGAATAAATTAAAAATATTAATTTTATTAGGCGGGAGGTGTAAAAATAACTTGTCATCCGCCACGATCATGTGCTCCTGAATGGACTCAGACTTAGAAGTTGGTGCTTATGAAGGGCTTGGGACAAAACCAGATACTTGTAAGATACAGAGGCAAGCTTACCGCTATTTCGATTTTGGACGAAATGTATCAAACTTTATTGCCTCAAGCTCTCCATCAATGCAGACAAGGCATATATAGTAACAAGCAACGCCAATATCGAGAAATCGCCAATATCGCCAATATCGAGAAAATAATACTAATAGTGGGAAGCTCACATTGTCTGGTGTGGCTTACCTTGTTACTGCCAAAGCTTTTCATATTAATTGATTGATTCCGGGCACGTCAACTGTTATGGTCATCAGTCTTGTGAGTATAGTAAATATTTTCGTTGCAGGAGGTGGCGGTTTATCTTTCTTGCTGAATAGTCAGATTCGGCGCCGACTTTCTCATCGACTTGTGAGAGAATCCCCCCTCCAGGTACGAGTATCTCAGCCACTAGGACAGCACGCTGCCGGGACAAGCTCTCAACTCCCACTGGTCTCACGACTTGCTTGGTAGTATAGTGCCTGTAAGTGTGTGTTGGGGCAGAGGATAGAACACAAGGAAGAGGAGGGAAAAATCGTGCGCGGCATTTGTTCGAATACTGCTCCAGCATTCGTCGGAGATCGGAGAAACCACGGAAAACTACCGATCAGGGCGCATGGCTGCTAGACATCTCCCCCAGACAGCGCCTGAATTCGACCTAGCATAGAATAACCGCCACCGTCGGGACTCGAACCTAGGATCTCCTGGCAGAGTTGTTGCTGAGACAGCGACATTGCTGGCTCTGAGCTAAACTCAACCGGTAAGCCTTTCAGATAATGAGTCTCATAATCGCAGTTATATTGCACTAGCAAAATACCCGGCGTTGCCCGGGATTCCTTCATATTCAATCCTTACGAATGAGGGAAAAGGTCAATTTCATATAAATCACGGTGTTTAAGATTATTATTTTTAACGTAATTGGTACAAATTTTAATAAAATACTATAATTTTCTTTCATTTTATTTTACAACACATCGCTATTGGAGGAATTTTTTATTTTATGCACCGCTACAGACCTATAGTGAATAAATTAGGTACCAGTTTTGCTGCAGTGCTTCTAGGCTCAGGAGAAATTTATTAGGGACCACGTGCTCTAAGCGAGAGGCGAAAAATGGTCGCGGTACATCTACAAACATTACTTAAATTATTTATTTGCCGCATTTGGGTTGTGTTAATCTTTAGCAGACTTTGCAAGGACACTGCGACAATCCTGGAGAAGAACCCTTAAAAATGTCATACCTATTCATATGCTATTTTTTGTGGTATCGAGGTCGGTTACAAGTCGTTGAATTCTCTTTTATTAGTGTAGAAGATTATGGATGTACTGTTAGAAAGCAGCTCTCCCCGCCCTTGACGCCGCGGGGGTGGGGTGGGGTGGGGGCGTTGGCTTCCTGCGGTCGCGCGGCGATGTGCGCCGCTGGGGCGCCGCTCCCCGAGGGAGCTTCGCGGCCAGGCGTCGCTGACCGCGGTGGATCTCGCGCGATTGCCAGCGCTCCCTCGTGGCCTCCCCCCCCCCCGCCACACCCCCTTAGGGGATCCCACCCTGGGACGGTCGGAACGAGAAGAGTCACCAGAGAATCAATCAATAATCGTTCATTGCTAGGTTTGTTGGTATACCACAGTTTTTCTCCATTCATACTTGAGAATATAGTTATGTATAATTGGAGTCGGTGTCGGAGTCTGTCTCCACACACACACACACACACACACACACACACACACACACACACACACACACACACACACACACATACATACACATACATACACATACATACACACATACACACACACACATACACATACATACACACATACATACACACACATACACACATACACACATACACATACACATACACACACACATACACATACACACACATACACACACATCCCCTTAGGAGATCGCACACTGGGACGGTCGGAACGAGAAGAGTCACGAGAGAATCAATAATCGTTCAGTGCTAGGTTTGTTGGTATACCGCAGTTTTTCACCATTCATACTTGGGATTATAGTTATATATATGTGTATATATATATAATCGGTGTCGGTGTGTTGAAAGGTGGAAACATGCGGAAAATGCCTCATGCGTGGGGTTGAGGTCTCTCTTTCCATCTCGATGACAGACGAACTTACTGGGCAAGTCAGGGTGGCATTCTAGAACGGCCTTGAATGAGCCGCCTCCAACCAAAATTATCGAGCTCTGAAACTACATCCCTCCAACTACTCATTCAGGGAGAATCTAAGAGTTTCCATACCTCAAAATCCAGAGCATTTTGCAATCATGCATTTCCATTTAGAATTTTCTATCAATCGTATAACGAGGTGAGGCTGGATTATCACACCAAAGATTCGATATAAAAAATTAGTTAATATATACTCGTTTACTAAAAGGTTTGTAAATTTAAAATTGTCTGCTAACTACGTGCAAGATCTTTCCAAACATTCATCATGCATGGCGCCTTCCAGTAAATAGAATATTGGAGATAAATGAAACGTTTTCTGTGTCGTTCTAACTACACCAACTCTTGTAAGCAGTAGAAGACAATTATGAGAGAGATTGTGAATTATGATCTTCCTCAAGATTGGAGAAGTTCGACTTCAACGCAGGATGCGAGTGGTTCCTAGAAATGTTGTCCTTGGCACTTGGCAGACGAGATTTACGGAAAGGTCTAAAATGCTCAGGTGTTTCACCGGATCTCTTGACACACCTCGTTCAACCTAGTAGGTGGTTATGTTTGTACAGTCTTGAACATTCGATTATCTTTCCTGCTCAGTTCGGAGATTGTTGTTGCGTTATTTTTTTTCTCTATATCCAGATTCAGTTTTAAATTCTTCGGAGATGGCCACGTTCCGGCGATCTAATGGCCTGTCTCTTCAAGACAACCCTGAGTGTTTCGTATTGGAGTTTTCGACCACCCTTAGCTTAGCACCATTGTTCAGTTGTCTCCAACCCATACTTATTGTTCGGATTCCTGACTCTCATTGCATAATCTTGCTAAAAGCATTGATTATGCAATTTATTTTTTATTCGCACTATATTTTTTTTATTCGGACCGCGCGCAGATGCGTAGCCCAATACCATTATCGGACTGTCATGTATTTTATGCGGGAAGCTTTATTCATATTATTATTATTATTATTATTATTATTATTATTATTATTATTATTATTATTATTTATTGCGATAATCAGCCATTTAGGTTCACGCACCACGTTATTCTCCGAGACCCACATATAATTATCCCGGAGAGATTAACGTGTCTTTACTCGCTATGAGAGCTACTCGCGTTTTCGGCTATATCCATTTTTCAGACAAGGTTGTTAGCCTCGTATTATGATCTTTAATAATAAGGGGTGAAGGGACAATCATTAATACGTCCATGCCTACACAGGATCGAACCTGCAGCACACTCAGTGCAGACGACGGCTTCATCAACCGCCTGCAATTGTGCATTATTATTACCGCGCGGAGACCTGCATTATTATTATTATTATTATTATTATTATTATTATTATTATTATTATTATTATTATTATTATTATTATTATTAGAATGGTTGAATATCTGCCTGTTGATCCCGTTTTTATATTGTAGAAAGATGGTTCTTTTTCAAATTTATTGGACCAAATAGGATCAATCTACGATGATACGATGATACCAGGAATTAAGATGTATAATTCATAGACATTTATTGCTGCTTAACGTGTCGCACATTTTGGGTATGTGCCTTGTCAAAAGCAAAATGCTATTGCTAAAAATAAATGCTAAAAATAAATTTGAAAAAGAACCATCTTTCTACAATATTATTATTATTATTATTATTATTATTATTATTATTATTATTATTATTATTATTATTATTATTATTGACTCTCATTGTTGAGTGAGAGTTAACTTTTCTGTGGAAGGAAGCCAAGAGATGTGTGAGAAGCGCTGCCGCATGGTTCCGAATCGTCGTTGCGCGCCGGAAGCGAGTTGCGCTGACCGAGAAAGCAAGTTGTCCCCCACCTCGACGTCCGCGCCAGCTGGCGGCGCGGGCCCAAGCGGGTCACGGGGCCCTGGCCGAGGGCGGCCGTCGCTGGCGCGGCGCCAGGCGCCGGGAGACGGCGTGGCGCCCCTGGCCCAGCGTGGCCCGGCCCCGGCCCGGCCCGGCCCTCCCCCGCCTCGTCCCGTCCTGCCCCTCCCCTACCCCACCCCGCCCCGCTCGCGGCCTCCCGACGCCCTCGACAACCAGTTCTACTACAGCCCCCGGCTCAAGCCCTCCCGCTGAGGTGGGGCGCTAGATTGGACGCGGAATTGCACTTGCTGGGATTGCTGAGAGCGGAAGAAGCAGTTGGCTTTTTCGAGGGTTTTTGCTTGCGAAGGAAAAATGGGCATGCTTTTCACCGTAGACTGGTATTGTTTATTTGCAATAGCAATAGTTTCTTCTCGACCACCTGACATTTCAGCAAATACTTCTGTGTTGGTGACCGAAGAAACAAAGATCTATTTGGGGTCATGATAGTAACAAGGAAGTTACGAAGTAAAAGAAAACCGTAAACGCTAATAAGTGCATAACTCTATCTGCATTCTTTTAGCTATATACAAAATAAAACTTTCTATCTTAAATGTTTTTTTCTAAAATGTATTTATTAATAATGTTAAAAGTTTATCTTCTGTATTTAAAGTTAACGGTGCATGGTTTTCTACTACAATTGCTACCAAATGTTCCCGAAAAATAACTCATTGTTTTATTTACACAAGGTATTCCAACTTTGACGGGGTCATTGTATTTACTCTCTGTAGAAGGCCACGTTTTGTGCAAAGCAACACCTACAAATCAATCTAAGATCGCATCGTAACACTTCAACGCCTTTTCAGTAAACATTTAGGGGATATCTCTAAAAGCGCTGCCGAGAGCGTCAATAAACAGTACTATATCCCCTCCACCGCCGCCGCCGCCACCAACCACACATTCTGGAAGGTTCGAGCGAAGCTGTGGTCATACCTGTCCGAGAGTCAGCTACTCGGCGGGGTCCGTGTCACTCATCGGATGGCGTCAGTAGGGTGAAAATGATACTCAAGTAAAATCAAGAGGTAAAATATGCGGATATGATATCATTGGTGCTGCTTATAGCCCAGTGCATGGAACTGCCACCTATGTGAAGAGAGGTGTATTAAATACTAAACTAATCGAGTCTAAGATTGAAGATAATATCCACAAGATAGTCAGTAGGGTAGGCCCCGCCGTGCGGTATCGGAGGACCGGAGCCAGGCGATAAGCCGCCGTCATCGCCATCAGTATGCTTAACTTCCCTTCCTGCTCTTTCTACTAATGCTTTCGCGTTCTCTATCCCTCTCTCTTCCTCTTTTCTTCCTTTCTCTCCCTCCTCTCTTCCTCTTTCTTCCTTTCTCTCTCTCTCCCTCTTTCTTCCCTTCCTCTCTCTCTCTCTTTCTTCCTTTCTCTCTCTCTCCCTCTTTCTTCCTTTCTCTCTCTCTCTTTCTTCCTTTCTCTCTCTCTCCCTCTTTCTTCCTTTCTCTCTCTCTCCCTCTTTCTTCCTTTCTCTCTCTCCCTCTTTCTTCTTTCTCTCTCTCTCCCCCTCTTTCTTCCTTTCTCTCTCTCTCCCCCTCTTTCTTCCTTTCTCTCTCTCTCCCCCTCTTTCTTCCTTTCTCTCTCTCTCCCCCTCTTTCTTCCTTTCTCTCTCTCTCCTCTTTCTTCGTTTCTCTCTCTCCCTCTTTCTTCGTTTCTCTCTCTCCCTCTTTCTTCGTTTCTCTCTCTCCCTCTTTCTTCGTTTCTCTCTCCCTCTTTCATCATTTCTCTCTCTCCCTCTTTCTTCATTTCTCTCCCTCTCCTCTCCTCCTCTTTCCCTCTCTGTCGTACTCGCATTTCGGATCGCGGTTGTAATGTCATTTGATGGAGCTCCTTCGCTCGATGGCCTTCCTATTGGAAGGGGTGGGGGTAGGAGCACTTTCATCGCTGAGACCCTCATGTACAGCCAGCTCACAACACTGAGAGAAGGGTTGAAACAACCCTTACGCATGTTCCAGAATTCCAGTTCATTGTAGTTTTGCATCTCATTGCACCTCCAAGGCAAGGAAATTTTGAGTGTGGCCAAGAAAAATGCATTCGATGATGCTTTGAGAGAGACAGAGCAGACTTAGTGCTAAACTTCATTTCACATATCGAATATGATCTTAATTATTCCCCCCTCCCGAAATACTTTATGTATTATCCAAAAGCTATACAAACGTGCTCAAAGAAATGCCCTATGCGTTAAGAAAGTAGCAAGAGCCGTAATATATAACACATGAATACAGAAGCAAATGAATGAGTTTCCATTAGCATATGTGGGTTATAGTAGTTAAGTAAAATTTACATCACGATAAATGTGTAACTCTATTAAATGCTATATTGGTATCGACAGTGCAATGTAGTTAACAGAATCTGAGAAATATCTGAATTTCCATAATCATTTCCCCCTTTGGGTTACTGTTGTCCTGGCACCTTGAGTTATATCGATTATAACATTGAGTTACAATTGCTGGAACATTACTTTAAATACTTATGTGGTCATTCGTTGTTTTTTAAGCGGACCGCAGTGCTTCCACAGGAAGCTCTTAACACTCACGGAATAGTTATCTACCGTATTGTCTGTGCAGTGATGTTAGCGGCATTGTTCACTCATTTATGCCAAACTAAATTGGTGGACATGGTCGTTGATTAACACATAGAAATTAATCACATGCTTTATAAAGGTAAGTTGGCTAACTTATGCTTGAGACGTTAATACATAATACTTTCTAGTATTATGCTTGTCATTTCACCAACTGAATGTTCGTATGAAATCAAGATATTTATGTAGTTAGAATGCAAGAAAAGTACAATTTAAAACTTCCTTTTTAAGAAATAATATTTATATGCATAATTCTTTGATTAAAATAAAGGCATTTGCGATTTTAATTAAAAGCGTGATGAAAGTAAACAACGCGGCCTCTTTGGAATTCAGAATTTATGGCTTATCCGTTTACATCCATTTGATGTCTTAATTCACACGCATACATATTCTCATCTGCCTTTTAACATTATTTGTATTAATTATTACAATATTACGTTTAGTGACATTAGAAAGAGGGAAATCACTCATGAAAGCCATCCCTTACCTCCAACTACACGCAATGAACTGACATCTGACACATAAACAGATGGTTCTCCAGCCCGTATGATGGAAGAATATTTTTGCTGAGCTTTCTGACATAAGCTGCATATCAAAGAACCTTCTACCGGCCTGAATGAACTGTATCTTTTACGTTAACGTCCGCATAACGCATTACTTTAGTTGTATAACAAATGAATGTGGTCCACCGGGAATCAATGAAAACTTTTCTCGCTACTTTGAATACCCTCGCGATTTTATGGACAATTGGCCTCCTTTCATGTGCAATTCTTCTTCTCTGTCTACACGATTAATTTCTCTCCCGTTAAAGAAATGCGCTAAAGAAAATTTTGCCGTTTTGTACGTTGTATCATCGACGCCCAAACCTCGTGAATGTGCTATTGCGGCGGGTGTTTTGCTGTAGGAGTGCAGCAGATTAAAGATGAAAATTTAAACATTTGTTGATTTTGCAATTAGTAAATCAGAAATTTTGCATGTTGTCTACAATACAACGTATGTTAGGCTGTAGCACATGTTAAAATCGTGCAAAAATCTGAAAAAGTGCTCCCTAAGTCCTTAAAACTATGTTTTCGCGTATCCTAAAGGGGGTAGGTAATGTTTCTTGGGCTGCAGCCTACAAAACGAGGTCTTTCCGGGCTTTCTACAAATTAAATGTGAGCTTTAACTCTTTTGAGTCCTCCTCCTCCTCCTCCTTCACCACCACAACACAGCATGGTAGTAAGAAACTTAAAGAACCTCGAAATGTACGAAAAATTAAATGGACTATTTGATATCCTGTCCGATTTAATAGCTAATCATCTATGTCTTTCTGTGTATAAATAAACGATTAGAATTATTAGAATGTGGAGCACTAGGTGTTTATTTTGTGTCGCACAGTTCAAGATTTTTCCGTTCTAGATTCGATTCTTGTAAGAAACCACTTTCACTTTTAAAAGAGGGATGTGCAAAATATGGAATTTTTTCGTGGGTCCAAATAATGAACTATAACGTCCTTCAGCCAATGTTGCGACGATTGCTCATGCATGATGCTATCAACAAGAAGCATGATTATGTCTCACATGAATCTCGTAATACTCAATCGTATCGCCTGAAGTACATCTCCTTTTACACTCGACCCTCGTGCCGTCGTCAAACAACGCTTCATCAACCACAAATGCCAGCAACTTTCCCGAGCGCCCGCTTCAGAGTTGTTCCCCGCGTGTGGTGCTGCTCGCTCCCCTTGAAGTTATCAGCCCTGCTCCCCCCTCCCCCTCCCACCTGCCGCCAGTGCCCGCGCCGGTCGCAGCGACCCTCTCGTGCTCTCCGAGGCTTCCTGCGACGTTGACGGAGTTGGCGCCATGGGGCGCGGGAACTGGGAACTACCACTTCAAACCGCGCTAGAGCCCGCGCACCTCTCTAGTCGATATACGTTCGTGCGCTAGACGTACCGTAATTGCACAGTTGGGGCAGTGCTCGACGTCTTGGTGGTTTCGTCCATGTTGACTCTTCGCTGGATGGCCCCCCTGCTCTGAGCAGTTGCTTCGTCGCCTCCTCTTACCGAACTTCGGGAATACGATCCCTCCATGCGTTTGTTCGTTCATTAATACGGTCGTTCACGCTTTTCTAGATGCTTTCATTTACTACTTCACTTCGAGAGAGGTGGCTCAGGGCATCAATTAATGTCTCTGCAGTCCCTCTGACCGGGAGGTCCTAGGATCGAGTACCGATGGTGGCAGGATTTTCGACACTAGCTTGTCAGCTAGGTCGAATTTAGTCGCTGTCTGGAGGAGAATTCTAGGCGGCGCACTGTGGTTCAATTTGAACTTTTACGGGGACAATGCTCTTTTGGAATTGAAATCAGCTAAATAACACTAGCATTGTTAAATTTATGTGCTTTTGACACTCATATCTACTTTTGAGTAATTTATACAAGGTTCTTTATTCGTTTTAACTCTATTATTGCGTGCAAATAAGAATTACGTTAAGTACTCTCTATTTAAATCAGTGAAATATTTGTCTTTTTATGTATTTATTCTCCTGAACAACGACTTCGAGTTTCTTTTATAAACTGAAAATTAATTTTCATGCAAAATCGTGTTCACGAAGAAGGAGGATTTTGTCAAATTATTAGTTCGACATTCTCAGTTTTTTGTCATCTTTAAAAGAACAATTGATGTTAACAACAAATCAGAACCAGCAGCATTTGTGCTTTGTTCATAGTTTGAGTAGCAGGAACTTTCATCAAAACCCCATTTGTATATAATTCCCAAATTGGAGTTATTGGGCTCACTAACAACTGTACTGAGAATTTCGTTCTGTACTAAGCATAAACGATGTGCGGTATGATCGAGTAGACTTAGTACTTTAACTACAGCTTTTGTCTCCGAAATAACTATATCTTGGTGTGGCACTGCTGTTTCACTTTTAACACTTCGTGTTAAAAGGGTGTTAGTCACAATTTCTCTCTTTCGCACTTTTTCTTCATCGAATACATTGTGTTTTGCTCAATTTTGCATCTACAGTCAATGGGCTTTTTCTGTAGTATACTACAGGGCTCTTTCTGTAGTATAAAGCTGAACATTCTTCTTTGACATATGAAAGCGCTTCATTATTCTTACAGAACAAGAACTTTATATCATAGCCTTTTTTATAACTTGAGCCATATTTTGTTTGTCTTGTTTTGTAAAAACCGTTTGTGTTGCAAAAGCTAGTTCTTGGGGGCTGGGACTCTACACTGTTTTCTGTTGCCTTCTCTCTGTCCTAGCACTTAATGTCAAATTCTCGTTGTGTTTTATCACTTATGGAATTTAAGTCACTTTTATGTTGAGGAAGAAAACTCATTTCTTCTCTTAACCAACTGTTTTTGTGTTTCAAAAAAATTTTCTTATTCCTTCCACTTGCGTTCCAACGACGTCCAATGTTAATAGTAAAGAAATTGATATTACTGGTAGTAACCTCTTTAGGAATATTAGGTATTCTTGATAAAACCAAATATACAATAAGTTTCGTCATACGTGTTGTATTCGCTCGGGAAACAAGACTTTGGCGAGAAAGAAGTTCATACAATTGACGTCGCGTCATTCCCAGCAGCGTACCTACCGAGAAAGAAAATTAAATAATGCAGCTTCCACTGGTCTCCGCACATTAAAATTAGTGTCAATGTAAAGGTAGATAAATACTCTACATTATATAAAATATCTATAATGTTACAAATATAACAATTTTGTTCTATTCAAATCAATTCCTTATAAAAGTTACAAACGTTCATGTCTCCCCTAGTATTTTAGAAAATAAATTTTGTATTTATAAAATTTTTATAACTTAACTGTAGAACTTGATGTCATGTTGACACAAAACTGCTTACAATAATATACTATATATACGTGTAAGTAAACTTACAACACAATCATCCGATCGACGTCCACACTCGACTGAATACGCTCCACAATATACGCTGGGTTTCAAGAAGCCTTATCGCGCTACACTTCACAGAAAATCGTCTATTCATACTTTTTCGAACAATTCAGGCTTTTGTTCACAATCGTGAATCCTGAATCCCTTCATATTGAGGTTTCAACAACTTTTCAAACAAATGTCCCCGTAAATGAGCAAAATATATCACTGTGCGGCGGCTGCTGCTCTGATCGGTAGTTTTCCGTGGTTTCTCGGATCAACATCAGGTGAATGCCGGAATACCCTAACAAACGGGCCACGGATAGCGCGCGATCTTTCCTTCCTCTTCCTTGTCCTATCCTGATTCCTTACACACTTACACTAATATACAGTAGATTACCACACATGCCGGGAGACCAGTCGGGAGCTTAGAGCTTGTGTCGGTTGGAGGGGTTCCCCGCTGGTGTGAGATACCTGGTTAGGAAAAATCCTGCACGCCGACGGTAGGTCGGCGCCCGGGTCTTGCCATCCAGCGGGGGAAGATCACCGCCACCTCCCGAGCAAAACCACGTACTACACGTACGGGACTAATGGCCAAAGTAGTAGATACGCCCGGAATCACTAACAGTCATTCACTCTTTCATTTAATTGTATTGTAGAATTTAAGTTATATAATGTGTTCTTTGGGCCTTTTTTGCTTCAATTAGCTGATTGATAAGATGATATCAGTAGATGTTATTTGGAATATTTTCGTAGTCCGGTTCATTAAATAACAAACCTGTACTTGTCAAGAAAAAAGACATTGTCAACACAATTTGATTGTCCCGTGAACAGTTTTACTCCACTTCCACATTAACCATTGAAATATTTTTTCTTTACTTGAATAAATTTCTTTTGGCAGGTCAAGTGTTACCGTTGGTTTTTACTTTCTCGTATATATCTCGATTATCTCGTATCTTCAAATTCTTGCCCCCAAATTATTGGCATCTCTGCAACATACGGTTCCAGTGTTACTTAAATATTTTATTTCATTTACTCGTTATTTTTTCTTTCTTTATTACTGACATAAAGCGGTAGATCATGTTAATGAAGCCATAATGCTTAAAAAATGTTGATGGAAAGAATCAACATCTTTCGTGGGCAGTCAAGACAATCATTGTGTTGGTCGTAAATCGGTACATTACAGTAGTATAT
Organism: Teleogryllus occipitalis; assembly: GCA_011170035.1. NCBI lineage: Eukaryota > Metazoa > Arthropoda > Insecta > Orthoptera > Gryllidae > Teleogryllus > Teleogryllus occipitalis. The sequence goes on from BLKR01002799.1 coordinate 133,150, forward strand.
AATTATATAAACGGTATAAAATAAATACATGTTTATTTACTTTCACAACAAGCAATGTGAAAAATAATATGTATTCAATGTTATCAGTGGCTGTCGTCTGGTTCGTACGTCCTTGAAGAGGGAAACGGCCTTGAGGAAGAGTGTTTACGCAACTCGCTGCGCCAGCTATCGTTTTTTGAATTTACTTTTTCCACCAACAGCGCTTAAACCCTTGCTGCGAGACGACCGTACACACCAAGCCCGAGAAGTTACGTGCCCTACGAACGCTGCTCCGGAGTGCACATTCTCGGAAATCGACCGCACGCTTGTGTGTGCTGCAAAGCAGGGCTTCGTAAGCTTATTTCACATGCGAACCTTTTCTCGAAACATTTTTACGCGTCTCCTGGCGTATAAAACAGATATTCGAATCAAATATTTACAGATCGAGGAATGTAAAAGGGGTTGCAGCGAAGTCGCTCGGGGCAATAAAGCAAACGCTGTCCGGGATTCATACTCATTTGTTTCCGAATTTGGAGTTTCGGTGTACGTCCAGAAATTATTTATTGTCGCTTTTTCTAACCCTTTTTGAATTGCACGTCTACCGTTGTAAAAAGTTACTAGTCGCAAAGCGTCCCTGTATTTTTGGAATGTATTTTTTATGGAATATGTTTTTTCCAGAAATGTATGTGAAACCTAAAATATATAGTATGCGTTTTGTTTTAGTTTAGATGTGTGTCGTATTGTTACTGAACTACATATGTCATGATATTAGTACCGGGAGATGTGGTTCGGTGCATCAACCGGTTACTGCAGTGCCTCTGACCGGCAAGTCCTAGGTTCGAGTCCCGAGTGGCAAAATTTTCGACATTGGCTTGTCAGCTTGGTCGAATTCAGTCGCTGTTTGGAGGAGGATTCTAGAGGCCGGCTACTCTGATCGGTAGTTTTCCGTGGTTTCTCCGATCAACACCAGGCGAATGCTGGAGCAGTACCCTAACCAACGGGCCTCGGACCGCGATCTTTCCTACCTCTTCCTTGTTCTATTCTTACCCCCACTTACCCTACCTTAGACACACACTTACACTAACATGCACCACACTAACACACATACCGGGAGACCAGTCGGGAGATTAGAGCTTGTCCTGGTTGGGGCGGTGCCCCGCTAGTGGAAGATACCTGTTTAGGGGGAAATCCCGCTAACCGACGGTGAGTCGACACCGGATCTCGCCATCCAGCGGGGGGAGACAACTGCCATCTCCCTATGAAAAAAAAGCATGCACTGCACTTACGGGGCTAATGACATCAGCAGTTGACGTGACCGGTATCAGTAACAACCAACCATCCAACCAGTCAGTAGAAGCAGTAGTGTTTTAGATTTGAAAAGGCGCAGCAACGATGCTGATATTACTCTTGTATAGCTTGAATTATAGTATTCATATTCTTGGTGAGTTTGGGAGGGTTCTGTGGTATGTCGTCTCGTAAAGAAGATGAGTGACCTCTGCCATAAGGGATCGTTCAGACCCAGAGTTAAAGAAGCTTCTTCGGTATAAAGTAGAGAGCGCCTCGGGTGGCTGCGTTGGGGCCTCATGCTGACTGCCTCGCGCCTCCGCCGACGCTCCCTCTGCGCCGCTCGTTTTCGTCCGCATTCGACGCCCCGCCCCGCCCCGCTCCGCCCCACCCCACCCCGCGCCGCCCCGCGCCGCCCCGCGCCGCCCCGCCCCGCCCTGCCCCCTCCTGCCCCGCCCCCCCTCCCGCCCCGCCCCTCCCTCCCCGCCCCGCCCCCTCCCGCCCCGCCACGCCACGCCACGCCACGCCCCGCCCCATCTCCATTCCCTTGCCTCGACCTCCCTCCCCCGAACATACACACGCCGCACACGCCCGACCTTCCACCAAGCCATCTACGGCACCCCCCCCCCCGTCTTACCCCTTCGCCCCTTCCCCTGCCCAGTCCCGCCACGCCTCCGCTGCCGCCTTCGCTCGCCCCACCCCCCATTACAGCCACACCCCCCGCCCGGCTCTGACCTGCCTTTTCCGCTCCTCCCTACTCCGCATCATCCCGCTCGCCCTCAGCCCCGCCCCCGCCCCCGCCCTTTGCGCCAGCGCGGACGCGCATTTGCATGCGAGAGCGCCGGGCGGGCGGGCGGGCGGGTGGGCGGGACGAGAGGCTTTCGCGGCGGATCGTTAGATGACAGGCTTCCGGCGCGGCGCGGCGCCCCCTTGAAGCACTCGCGAGCGAGCGGCCGAGTCCCCCGGCGAGGGGTCGGGTTTCGATGCCAGCCCGGGCCAGCGCCAACACGCCAACACGCGCCCGCTGGAGGGGCGCTACCAGAGCTTCAGCCTACCACGTTTCCCTTAAAAAATAAATGAATAATAAATAAACATGTGAAAGATGCAATATAACTTAACTTCTCTACACTACTCTAAAACGTCTCTAAACTAAAAAGCCATTTTATAACAAATATATTTGAATGGAAAATGAATTCAAAAGCAGCTTTATACAGCTATGTAATATATCTATCCCTGCTTTTCATAATCTTCATTGCAGTATTTTGTGAATGATCTTGTTCATATATTATTTGTTCTTTCGTTTAAATTTGAAACTAATGTGGAATAAACATTTCTTTTATTATCTCTATATACGAAGGGATAGTCAATAAATAAGACGCAAACGTCAGTTTACCTTATACCATGTTGAAATTATGTGTGCATATTTTACCGGCGCATAGCAGCCCATGTATGCTTGTCGTAGAGGCTGTAGGACATCGCGGTCAGTTCGTGGCAGCCAGCGCAAGGGTGCTGCAGGAGTGTACACCAACAGAACAGCGTGCGGTCGTGCGTTTTTTAACCAAAGACTGTTCAAAGAAGAAATGTATCGCGAAATTTCGCCCCCAGTATGATAAGTGATTATTACGAAAAGCAAACGACCTCCTGACAAAGGGAGTGATTCTTCTGGATGAAAATTCCCGCCCTCAAAGATCAAGACAAACGCTGGAGCTATTACGCACATTTCATTGGGAACCCTTGAAACGTACTTCCTACATCCCGACTAAGTCCCCAGTGACTTTCATCTATTCGGGCTCATAAAATCTCATTTGGGTGGACGAGGTTTTGAATATGATGCAGTAACTGCGGAGGTTACGTGTTGGCAGCAAAGAAAAAGACTTCTTTGCTGCGAGACGAGATAAATGCCTGAACGTACAGGATGAATATGTAGAAAAGTGAAATAAATTTCTGGAAGTCACGTTAATTCTTATTGCATCTATCCCATTTTGCGACTTTGTTTATTGTAGAGATCTGCAAGGCGTGCCATTTGCTCGCTCGTACTCGCTCGAACATTTCATCCTAGAGCACCGTGTCCTCGAGCATCATGTGCTCGCTCGCGGTGGGCGAGCCCACGCCGGCGGCGGCGGCGACATCCACGTATACGCCTACGCAAGGCGTAGAGGAGCGGGAGCGCAATGTGATCGGTCGCTTTTTCAGTGTGCTGTGGCTTCAAAAGCGAATTAATCTGGCAGTGCACGCAGGTGGTCTGAGAGACCCGGGAAGCCTTTGCACTAATATTGTGATTGCAGTCCCCCCGTGACTACTGCGTCCAGGCACTTTTCCTTCCACAGATGTGAGTCACATCTCTTTTAAGAAAGTGAGTATTGTTATTCTTTCTAGAGGTGAGACATTCCAAAGCGTTGCACAGGTCTCAGCGACCACCTACGTACACTCGTGCAACGGCTTTCGTTCAGTAATTTACGCCACTTCACAAAATATTAGTGGCAAATATGAAACAAGTTTATTTATTTGGAGCATTCACTTACTGTTTGTAAATAATGCTATGAGAAAAAGTTGTCAGATATCTAAAATATACTAAAGATTATGAAAATATTTCAGCATATTTCATTTTTGTTAATTGGCTTACAAACCACTAAATAGAGTAATCAATTATTTAAAAATATATATCATTATTGAAAATAATATCATATTTTTTCTGGTACACTCCTTTGATCGAAATTATAAGGGGAAAATGAAATTCAGGGAAATGCAAGGAAAAGGGTCTGTGAGTCCAGGTGCGTGCACTGACGTTACAGAAAGAGACGCGTGTGTTGCCGAGTTAAGAGGATTATGAAAGCTTACAACCGCCTGGAGATGGCGCCCTAATACAGAAGAAAAAAATCTGAAAAGAAGAAGGAATCTAAAAAGAATAAGGATAAGAAAAAGAGGCTTCACACATTGTTTGTGAAATTCCAAAGACTTTCTTCGGATTTGAGAAATTTGTATGTAAACGAAATGTTTTTTGCAAACTTAATTTCTTTTATCGGTGACATTTTTTGTTTTTAAAATATTGTAAAACGAGTGACGGAAAAAAGTGAAGTGGAATTTGAAAAAAATGGTATTATTATTATTATTATTATTATTATTATTATTATTATTATTATTATTTACCTCCGTAAATTTTAATACCGTTTGCTATCGGTAACGGAATTTTAGGCTTCGCACTGCAATTAACTTGCACAAATTTGTTGAATTATGTATTATTTTAATTTAATTTAGAGACTTTTGTAATAAGCAAGTGGTACTAGAAATATATTTTTTACTCTTTCGTTTGAGCAGCAGCACGTCATGGTACTCTAACCAGAATGATAAAATAAAATAAAAAAACATCAGAAATAGTGTATTCTATTTCAACGTTTTAATCACTGTATTATTTATGATTTTATTTGAAGCGTAATATTTCCATGCATTAGCATAAACTGTCCCGTTTTCCCATGCCCACATCTCTTTATTTTAGCTCATATAGCCATCGTCCGTATTTTATATCACATATACACATCGCCTCATTGTGGCCCATTGTCCGTGATGCGCCAATGCCGTCCTACGTAAGACTAGCCCGCGTCGTTCTCCCTCTCAGCGAGCATCGGATGCTCGGGTTTGAAGGCCGAAGTTTATTGGCTCACCTACGCACCATACGCTGAGGAAAGATGACGGATTATTCCTTTTCATGAGAAACAATGGACACAAAATTCCGTAAGTGCGTTACTACTGGATAGGGTATTGCCTCTGAAAGATGCATCAAAGAGATTTAAGACGAATAAAATAGAAGTCCGCAGATTATGGTATATTCAGATTATCAGACGCACATTCAACCCGCTAAACATTACGCCACGACACGCTTTACCATCGTTCATAACTTGGAAAGGCTGCTTTCCAGAGCCTTCAAACCAGTTCTTATATTCATGTAGAGGACAAATGTTATGTTTTCAATAACGTTCAATATTGTTCGTAAAATACAAAATCAGACTTTTTTTCGGATGTTATATTACATTCTTATACTTCTGTCTCCCCATAATACTTCCAAAGGTCCAAGAACGTTGGAAGGTGGGTTCTAGTGAGAGGCTATTTTCAAGTTTAAAATAAGTCATTAAAAACATGTTTTTGGAGATTTCCATTGGGAGAAATCTTTGGGGCTCTTCTATAACATTTTTCTTAGTCTTTCAGTCTTCTGGTTACTCTAGCTTCAGAACTTTCCATTTCATCCGGCAAGGGGGCACTGCACCACACGTAACTTATTTCGTAATAAATAAAAAAACACTTTCAGTTCTGCAGACAATTTATTGAAATAGTTTGCATGTCGTTATTTAAGAAAGCCTTTTAACAGATCAAGTATCCGGTTAATTTTCTCTGTGAATTATAGATATGCTTGAAATGCAAAGGATGCCGTAGTAATAAATCATAATGCTGCAGAACGAAGGATAAAACTTTCCCTCTGAGAGTTTCGGGAGTTCTGCATATATTCTAGCAGATTAGTATATCATTTGGTGGCTAACTGCCTACTTGCAAGTCCTGTGATTTGCGTGACAACTCTACGCGTTCAAATTTACACATCAGGAGAGATCTGTTGGGAAGGGCACAAAGACTGTAATGGATGATACCTCCAGCTCATAGTATTATTATTTTGAGCGATGTTATATCAATGTAGAGACACCATAACAGTAATTTACATCTCAAGGTTTTTCTTGACATATTATGGCAGATGATTTATAAATTTTATAATGATTGAAATTTGATACATTTTATTTATCCTTTTCGTAAGTTGGATTATCCTTTTGATATGTTCGAGTGGCAATTTTGTATGTTTAAATTCAGTACTTCTGTGCCTTTTTAAAACATTTCATGAGAAACACATGTGAGTATGACAAGATGAGAATTGTACGCGAGTGTACCAAGACGAAAAGTCAGTTGAGCTTCTTTAATTTGCTCAATTCATCACGTTATATATGTATTCACGAGTCATAATTATTCGAGCATTATGATTAACTGTGCACTCAATAAATAACAAAAAAATTATAATTAATATAATACAGAACATTACGGTAGAACTTGTTGCCTAAGAATGAGGATGTGAAGAAAATATATACAAATTCACTAAGTTTGGACTGGTAGGCATTATTTATATTACTAGAAGGTCCCGTTTTAGAATATGGGAGTTTCGTAGACGCTTTTCACTAATTGAAATTTATATTGTTTGTTCCTGGCGCCCATTTTAGAGGTATTCAGCCGTAAGTTTGAACTGACTATTTCGTTAAATTGAATATCGGGTTGCCGAGCGTCCTAATTGATGCGCTTGCTTCAAATTGTTTAATATTCACAATTATCTTGAAGTTTCCCGTTTTCCACTTTCAAAGTCATGGGAGTAGAATAACTATTATCCTCTACCAGCGTTTCTCTCACGTCTTGTCTAATAGATTTTTGTGGTAAAAATGAACTTTTTACAATTTAAGAATTTACTGTCAAAAGAGGAAATTACAGTGCCATTTGAAACGAAAGCATAGAAACAAAAGCTGCATTTACTCCTGTAACATTTATCGGATAGAAATACTTTGCAGTTCTAGTATCAGCATCGGAAGAAAAAGATGAAGTAACATACATGGGTCATTTATGGCTTATTTTAATCGTGAAACTGTAACCCTATCAGAATGTAGCATATTAAATAAATGCTTCATTCATTACGTTATATGTTTTACCATTAAAAACTATTAACAGTTTGAATAATCTCATTAAATCTAAGTAATGTTTAATTGAAAGAGACATAAATAATTGCAATGCTGATTTCGGCGACCTCATCCTTCCTGGAACTTTTTCAAATGGATTTTTGTTGTACAATTTTCTTTTTAATTAAATAACGAAAATCCGAACAGAACTACTTCAGCTTCTTTAAATCCTTTTGTGAATCTAAAAATTGTATTTTGTGGTAATGGAACAATTATTAGATGGTCGAGAATTTATTGCCCTCAATTATTTTGCGAATTTGTACATTGAACATTTCTTTCTACTTCCTCTTGCTTTCTATTTCTGAAATGTTAGGTAAATGTCTATTGGAGATCGACTTTATTCGGTAAATACTTTTTATTGTTGTGGTTGTTCTTTCGTTGAAAATATTAAATTAATCATGATTTTGTGTAATAGAACTAGAATGTTATAATTTACATACATTTTTTGAGAAATAGTTTTATTTGTGATTCTTAATTATTTCGTGTTTCTTCTGTAAATTATTTCTTATTTGATGTATTTACCAATGTCATGAAAAAAAAATATCATTTTTTCATCAGAAAAGTTTTTTGTTTTTGCAGGCACAAAATTAGATTTCTATAATTTCATTTCACTCGGGAAGCCGGGTACGGCGCGAGTGCAGTGGCGAGCTCGACGGTTACCGTGTTCGAGTCTTAGATCCGCTTAAGCGTGGTTGCAGCTTTCTGCATTTGGGTGGTCGAGGCTTTTCCAAAGCACCATTTTCGCCTGATAAAATAACCTTCCCTTCCCGTCCCCGCCCTGGGTAGGAGTTGGTAGGGCGATGCCTACTGTCAGGGAGAGGAAAGCTCTACCAATGTGTCAATATCTCCAGAACACGACGTGCGAGCCATTGGTCCGCTATCACCTTTCCTCCTGCGCGCAACCGTAGTCAGTTCCAAGTGTCGCTGCGGGCCCTTGGAACACTAGCAGCTCTGTACCGTGGCACAGATCTACGGACCTCAGTGGCGTGAAGCAGAGGGTGGCTGCTGCATTATGATGTCAAAGGGTCTGTGGAACTGAGGGCTAGTGATTCATTACGTTAAGCCCAATGATAATATTCGAGTCGAAATTACTCTTGACTCTGCAGTTCTGTTGAACTGTACAGGACAATCCTCGTAATACTACAAGTCACTGGTTCTGTAATCGCCTTACACAATTCATCTCACTGTTAGCGTCACTGTATAACGTAGTACCTGACCAAAAGAGACAAAAATCGAATGCATTAGATGACCAGTTCGTTAGCTTGTTATCGAGTTCTTCAGCACTCACTTATTTCACTTTTTAAGTTATAGAATTGGCAAAGGTTGCTGAAAAGAGTTATCGATGATGAAGCGCCTGTCTTTGCAACATGTCTTTATTTAAGACGTCATACGTCAATGATTTTACAGGTTGAATTCACCTTATTATAATAGAACCCGATGCAAATAATTCATTGTCACTTCAAAATGAAATTGAGTTACGAGGCAAAATGTATTTGTAACATACCTATAACAGTCTAAAAGGACCTTTCTGCATAAAGATACTTCACTACAACCAAACTTCAAGCATTACTCGGCCATTGTCCAAAATTTAATATACTTTCAGAGACTCAAAGAGGAAGATTGGGGACCTTGCAGTATCAATTATTTTACCCAAATATCACGTATGGGTATCGTACTCTAAGCGCTTTAATTTCAAAATGTACCGGTAGGAGAGAAAATTACCCAGCTGTCGCCCTCCAGGCTGCGCGAACCCACAGCCACCTCACCCGCCCCCGCTACGCCTGAATCGCTCTCCTCAATTCCGGTGGGCGTGGCTGAGCACTGATTCGGAGCCGCTTGGCGCGTATTAGATTTCCGCGCGCGTATTTCTCGGAAGGGCGTCGTCGGACAAAGCGTCGCGCCGCGGCCGCGTCGCAGATGATTAATTACGCATTGCGGCAGCCACTCGTTAATTAGCGCGTCGCGTTGCGCCGCGCCGGGGCGACGGCAAAAGCAACGGGCACCTGGGGAAGCGACGGGACGCGACGCGACGGCAGACGCTGGGAGAGGGCCCTGTCAGAGGAAGTGAAGTGAATCAGATGGTGTTGGATTCCAAGGCGGACGACGGTCTTCGATTCAATGCAGAGGAGATCGATTCTTGTTGGTATTCTTTTACGTGACGTTCGTAGAAATGAAATCCTTAATTATCCTCTTTTCGCTTGACTTGGTTCTCGAAACGTTGAGTTATTTCGACTTAAAACTTGATACGGTGGAATATTATACTGTAGAATGAGAGTTCCACTAATTTGTAAAGGAGATGTTCGGCGTCAGGACGGAATATAGAGAACGAATGTGCATTTCGTGTCTTAGAATTGAGTACTATTATGTTTCGCGGTATCGCTTGTAGTTATGAGCGTAAAGATGCTTACGCTCGAGCGTACCGGTATTTAGGAGGTCGCTGATTCGATCCTGGGAAGTTGCTAGAAATTTGCTTGATGTGATCAACACAGTTTGTGGCGACTGTTGGAAGGGAATTCGTATGTACACGTAAGCTTCCGCGGCTCGCGTCGATTACTTCTTGGCTGTCCGGGTGACGCCGCGTAGTGGGCTGAGAGGCCGATATATATATATATATATATATATATATATATATATATATATATATATATATATATATATATATAAACACCCGTCGCACAACATTGCGATGTCAATACCCTGAGAAAGCCTGCGACATGTCAGGCGAAACGTCGGCCTCTCAGCCCACTAGGCGGCGTCACCCGGACAGCCAAGAAGTAATCGAATTCGTATTTCTATTGCTCTGGTTGGTGCCTTCCTTGCTTTTCCTGATCTCTCCAGGCAAATGCTGGAAAAGCACACTAAACAGCGGGCAAGTGAACTCTAACCATTGTAATATTTTCTTCCAATTTCTATCGTATTTTCTTCCTATCCACCAATCTTGACTGGGATGTCTTGGGTGAGTATGTCCCATTCTTTCCTTCTCATATCACTTGGCAACAAATTTTAACTTTTTTCTGCTTCCTGGATGAAAGCAAGTGATTCTTACAGAAAATGGAATGTTGAATTTTCATTCGTCTTAAGTTTGTTTTTTTTCCATCACGTATAGTTTTTGGGAAATTGACAAGTGTGTGATTTATATATTTTGGTGAAACATGATGCCTTTTACAGGAAACTGATCTTACTGCAAACATATTTTCGTTTTCTTTTGTTTGTATTATGAGGATGGTGCTTTCCTCATTTCTAACCAACAGTGATCTACTAACAGGACTGATTTCGATCTTCTCTAATTACGTTTTTCAACAGATAAAATATCTTGGTGGAACCACTCTCCATGTTCGTCACTGACATCTCCCAAATTCGAAAGGGAACAAGAAATGAAGTTTTGAAGACATGTTACCTCCCGTTTCAGGGTAGGCCACTAACAGTTTTTCCTTAAAATTTTTAGTCTTCAGATTTCCTGTTCCCTAAGAAGTGCTTCGTGACTTCTTTAATGTTTTCTCAAGCATCCTTTTTCTTTTTCTTCTAAGACCGCAACGAACTTAGTATCTCTCATCAATAGCCTTATCTCGGGACCAACAAAAATACCCTCGTTGATTTTTGCCTCAGTGAGATTTTTAAACTTATCTTTTAAGCATTGAACCGCTTTGCCATTTCTGTCCATGCCATTGACAAAGCTATTCATTAGCTTCAGCTTGATGTGTAAGGGTGGAAATTAAAAACGCCAAAATTGAAGACGATTTTTATGCAACACATTTTTGGGACCCGCTTCCCGACGTCTTACAGGCCAATCTCGGGCAGTGTAATGTTTGAATCTGGTTCGACTGTCTGAATCACATAAAAATCAGATCGATTTTGTGTAACCCAGCTGCATTCCCCAAAAAAATAGCGATCTCTTTTAGTTCCTGCATATCTACCACATGAGTAGTTGATATTATTTAATACGTATTCCATGACTTCCTAGGACTCTTTGGACTGCACAGAATGAGCAAATGGAATTCCAGGGAGTTCTGTTATGTAGTAAAACGTCTTTCAAACTTACTTTTGAAGCATCGATGAAGAATCGCCATTCATTCGCACGGTTCATTTAGCCGTTTACGTTATTACAGTATGTGAGGCTTTCTTCAGTTAAAAAATACTGAATGTGCTTGCCTTCATGATGACACAATTAGCTTTCTTTTGTATCTTTGGTCAGTAAATTCCATTGCTTAAATTGTTATCCAAGCGGCTCAGCTTACGTTTTTGACAGATTTAGGTGTCTAACCAGGTCATTTAATTCCTCTTGAGATACCATGTGGTTCTTTGACGTTAGAAACGTGGAACTCACTCTTCATCGTCTTCTGAGAGTACTTTTAGTCTAAACGGAATGATACGTAATCATGAGATTACGTATCATTACGTGAGATTGCCCATGACAATACATGAAATTACGTTATGAAACATACTCTCGTGCTAAAACGTATGATTCTGGAGAATAGGATAAGGAAAATCTGGACCATGAGCTCCTAATTGCATCGCCGAAGCTAAACTAGGATACACAATTAATTTCTTCCTCTTTACAGAGAAAAAACACTATTTTGGCGATATAAAAATAGCAGTCATTTAAGTCATGTTATTCCTCTCTCTAAATCATTGGAATGGCAAAAGGCATACATAAACAAAAAACTTTAAACCAGTGACGTAATCTATTTGCACAAAATACACAGCGAATATCAGTGCACATTTGTTGTCCTGATCGTAAACTCTGCAGCCACAAACACTGTGTGCTATTTTTATAAGAGGTAATGGTTCTCCTCAGATGCCTTGCACTGAACTCTCCACATATGTAACACAAATTGTCTGGGGCATTAGTGCATTTACGTGACATTTTAAAGAATTCTCTATTAAATAAATACACGCACTTCATAGAAAAACTGGGGTGAAGTAGGTTCTATGAACACAACACGCTGACTGTAAACCACGGTAAAGCAATTCACATTCAAGATGAAAAGACCTTCCAGCACTGAGGCATCACGGTTACAGAGTTTTTTCATTGTTAAGATGTGTGAAACGATAACTTATTTATGAGATGAAACATGAATTTCACAATTTATGAATGGATGGAAGAACTAGTAGTTCCACGAAGCATCTTATACTCAACAATGAACTTCAAATATTTCTGCCAAACCATACGTGATAGTTCAAAAGTGATTACAGTTCTGAATTAAGTCGACCTCGTTCTGTATTTGGGAACCAAAAACCTTGTTGACCAGTGTAACCGGCATTCCTCCGGCCGGAACAAACCAATACTCTGCAGTGGATTCAAATAGGCTAATTACAATATTTGTAAGGAATTGGAGAGATTGGGTTGGCGAGGATTGTGACCCGAGCAGCTAGCGAAGCGAAATAACGCCACAAAGTACGACGGGAATGCTTGAAAAGTGAAGTATTATGGGGATCGCTGAATGTAAATCTGCGTAGAGGAATCGTGAGCCTTTGCTGGAGTTTTGGCATCTGTTTTGCTTTTACATTCTCGCACACTACGTGTGTAGAGAATGAATTGTAATGATGCGGCAAAACTAAGGTTTACTAGTAGGAAAACTCGAATTACGGGGATCTGGTATTGCAAAAGTGGATAAATCTTGTTCGAATATGTGTTAAATTTACGTCCTCTAACACGCTGTGTGCAGAGAATGCACGTTTTGCGAGTGCTTCATGTCAGAAAATTGGTTGACAGCAAAACATCTGTCTGCCTATTCGTCTGTTCGTCCATGATCAATCTAGCGTCTAACCCGTTCAGACAATTTTCTCTAAAATTCATATTCCGCGATTGATATTACAGAACTTGAAGGCCTGCAAATTTGAAGGGAAATTGACTTTGGGGGTACTCTACATAAGATATTAACATTTTGAAAGTTTTCAAACTTCTCAAAAATTGCTTTGAAGTTTTGATTATTTTTTTTCCTGGGATATGACAAATGACGCATGTGTCATTTTCAATGAACTCTTAATTTTATATAACAGCAAAAGTTAGAAATAATACGAGAAAGTATGATCTATTGTTGCACCACCAGTTTCATTGAAAGCAGATTCTCCTAAATATTATCCTACCCATCAACTTGGTACGCGGAACGGAAGTTGATTGAAGATTAAATTTTAAAAATTGAATCAGCGGAATGACGTTCTATGTGTTGGAGTGCAGGTGGCAATTTGTAAATTGAGGTTGCTGAAGACTGACTGATCTGAATATAAAGAATGTGTAACTTATTTCCTAGAGGCGACAATCAGAGCTCGCAATGTGAGACGAATTTCACTTAAAATATATGGGTGAGTTATGAGTATTTCGTAATATCTCTAGGAGCTGGTACTTATATTACACTGATCTTTGTATCATATGTTCACTTTTTCGCTGTTCTGTTGCGCTTTTACGGTCTTTTTATTCACTTTTAACTGTTAGTGTACGTATTGTAACGGTTCTTGGCGATGAATTAAAACACGGTTATTTATTTTAACAAAGTCGTTTGGTTGTTTCTTAATTTAAAATTGCACACTAGTTTGACAATATGGATTTTATATACAGATAGTCACAATATTATAGTATAGTTCTCCAGTTATTCAGTTGAAAAATCTTCTAAATTTATATTAGAATTCCTGAGATATTCACTTTATTATTTCTTTTCATACGGAACGCTTCTCTTGATTATTTCTTTTCACACGGCTCACTTCCTTTGCACTGCTATACAGTCCCGTGCAATGGCCACTGCACTGCTGTTCACCGCGCTGCTCACATTTCACAGCTCAGCTCCACACTGGCAGCCCCCCTCCCCCCTCCCGACGGGTGCAGCTCCATTTCTACCTGGCTGGCGCCGAGCCTAGAAGCTTCTAGACCTGCGCTACTGCTCTCGGCGACTCGCGAACACTACGGAACCCGGAGTTGGGGGAGCCACCTTGCTCCATGGAACGAACTCCGACAGATGATGCAATCATCGCTTCAATATCATTATTAATCAGTTGTTACAATAACTAAATCTGTAAAAATATTGTATTGGATAAAATTGTTCCTTGTTTCATTGGTATGAAGGGTTTAATTTTTTCAGTACTAACTCGGTAATTTATATGAAATCCATGAATCCCTAATAGATAGGGATGATTATAAGTTACTTCTGTTTTTATTCTGTTGACAAAAATCATATAAAACCCTTCGTTACATTGGCATACACTTTCATAAGAGACTATTAATATTGAATTATTGATGACAATGTGTTCTTATTACATTAAAACGCCCGAGAAAAATTAAAAAAATTAGCGAGTTTCAAAATTTTTCAGTCTCGTGCACGGGTCTACAAATAATCACACTTAAATATTCATTTCTAGCTGTTAAATTCAAGTTATTGTGATTCCTTTGTAACAATAATTAGCTTTATTTTATTTAAAAAAATTAAGTTCTAAAAAGTTGAAATGGGTGTCAAGCGGTTGTTCTTTGCAATAACTTACCGGCTATTCATTAGCCATGTTTGAAACATTATTTCAAATATTCTGCGATATGCAGTGCTTTTGTGTAATACTGTAATATATTTCGTATTAATACTACGTATTACTTTCGGTGTTAATATTATCATAAGATGTAAATTCCAAAAGGAACAACGAATAAGTTAAATACGAAATTAATGCAGAATATATTAAGGAAAGACGGAGCTCTATTTATACGCATATTGTTACTTTTTACATTCCCACATGTTTTATTGTAGTGTGTGTGTTTCTTTCACTTGTATATGTTTACAAATCCCTCAGCTTCGATTTGAAGGAGAATACTTTTTTCTATCAGCAGTCCCTGACCAAAAGCCTGGCATGACGCCCGGAGATACGCCGGTATCAATGCCAAATGGAGCACGTGGGCGTGAACGAGGTGGTTAATCACCTGAAAGCGGGTATGCGGTAATTTCCAGCCGCAGCGCCGCGCAGCCCCGCACGCCTTGGCTGCCTGCCTGCGGGCGGGCGCGCTCCGCTTGGCCAGCCGGCCACCACCACCACCACCGCGTCGCAACGCCTGCCCTTGCCCCTGGCCTGTGCCGCAACCGGGCGCACACGGCGGCGCGGCGGGTTGCCTAACAGTCGCCCGCATCGAACGCCAGCTGCGGCGCACACACTGGGCGAAGCGGCGAATCATTTTTATCGAAAGTTATATCACGAGGAAAAGGAAGTGTTGGTTCACGGTGCTTGAACCAAGCTTCGTGAATTGTTGCGTATCTAAAAATAATTTAAAAAAAAACAAGTTGTGCTGCAAGAGCACGTTTCTCGCACCATTCCCGATACACATGATCGATTAAATTAATTGTTTTATACTATTTTCAGAAGACAATTTACTGAGAAAGTTTATTCTACTAAAAGAGCCAAATTTGACTCTAGACTTCTTTGCCGTATTGGTATTATAGTAAAGAAAACTAAACAATTTTGGTTATTGAATCTTTTTTGTCGACATTGTTGTTGTTTATCTTCTAGAATGTTAATTTTGAAGGTAATCGTGTATCAGGCGTATTTAATATCGATGTTTGTACATTTTTGCGCAAATGTAGAGAACAGATTTTTTCGTTCCCGATGGAAGACTTGGAATGTTCTGTGAAGTAACAAGCTGCAGGAAAATATAGTGGTTATAAAAATAATCATCTTAGTAAACTAATAAAGAAGTTTCATTCACTTAAATTGGTAATCATGCGAGAATGCTCCGATTTACACAAAAATTTTATAGTTTCAATATTGCCAGGTTTCTCATCCATTTTGCATTAAAACGAGACCATTGTAGTATTGTAATTAATATGATTGAACAGACTCCTGCTTCGATTATGACGACGAGGAACTGCACTTGCACCACTAAAGAGCGCAGGGGGTGAAGGTCTCTTAGCCGAAGAGTGGGGGCAGATTGTGTGTGTGTGTGGGGGGGAATGCGAACTGTCTCTGCCCCTTCCCCCTCACATCCGCTGTTCCAGCCACTGTCCATGTGTGCTATCGCACTGTTCCTTTTTTCCACTCCCCCATGCCACCCCGCCACTTCGTCCCAGCTTCTACTCTCTCTCTCTCTCTCTCTCTCTCTCTCTCTCTCTCTCTCTCGCCTCACTGCCACTACCTCCCCGCTCTCTACCCCCCCCGTCACCCCATCGTGCCCCCTCAGCCCCGACACCGTAATCGCTGCGCCCTCCACGTCCTTCCCCATCCCCCTTGCCCCCGAAGTTTTAGCCTACTTTTCAGCTTTTATGGAAAGAGGAAGCTTACATTAAAACCGTGGGAGGTGAGGTGAGGCGAGTGGGCGATGGCTCGTTTTTGACAGCGTATGTGCCAAAAGCGACGAGGACCAAAGCAGCCTCCGGTTAAGGGCGACTACTTTGTAATGGATACACACAAAAGGCTTAGCATTACGCTCATCGAGAGCGGTCTGCTGATAACTCCTAAAAGTGCGCACCTTCATACGAAATTGGTTTGGACTAGTGGCTCAAAAACTCTTTGATGTACATACCGATAATTAGAATTAAATTAAGAAAATTTTTAATGATAAACTTAAAATATATATCTTCTCTATTTTGTTGCCATGTAATATAAACGTTTGCACTTGTATTAGGCGACAAAATGGAAACCTTCATTAAAAATACAATATATGCATAAGCAATGTAAAAGTTGTGGATGAGGTGCAGTGTTAATCATCAATCAGTGGAAAGGTACCAGTTGGTTAGCTGGTTTCCTGGAAGTCTTTGTGTGAGAAAATTTCAATGCAACTGCGATTTTGTTATGATATGCATTTTTTCAAGCCTAAAAAAGTCGTATTTAATGTGTGCTGTCATTTATTACTGTTATCCTACTTAATTTAATCGAATAAAAAAAACAGTATGGTTTAGACGGTATTGTTCTTTAAATTAGTACTTTACAATTGTTATTATACGATGTAAAGTGAAAGATTGTGCAAGATCTTGCATCGTACTTTGTTAAACGAATACGACGTGAAATTTTACGTGATAACCTTACCGATTTGTTACTTATATTTCAGTGACTTTTTGTTTACTTCAATGACGCACATGCACATACTGAATTGAATTTGTTTTAAACGTGTTGATGCAATTTTGTATTTACATGAGACACAGGTAAATGTTTTCCCTCCAATAACGGCACGCTGCATGTTCGTCTGGCGGCATTGTGTCCCCTAGGAAAGAGGATTGTTTTGTGTACTGTACTCTTCCGACTGTGTTCCCGAGCAGCACAAACGATTATGTGCTGTTAATTTGAGAGACGGACGCTGGATGTGGAATACACAACAGTATAAACCTCCATGCACAACAAACGCAAAACGCTGACTTTCCAGAATTGAAGTACCGTATATACGCGAATGTGGAGTGTGTTTGTTCCGCGTCATGTCAAAATTTTGAAAATGCGAGAACACAGCACTCGGCGGTCAACTAGCTGGACGCAGTAAAATGGGTTTTGTGCGTCACATGCTATCGATGGCGAGTGTTTAAAACGAAATTTCGAGATGATCGAAGCTGTCATTTCCATTTTTCAGTAATACCTTACGTCGGGCATTTTCGTTGACATTCAGCATTGCGCTGGCCTTCCGTGCGCCTGTCATCATTAACAGCTTCCACTTAATCAGATTCCGTTCATTCCATGTACCCAGATAATGCTTTCGTAATTATTCGTGCAGAGACGACCTGTGATGTAAAGGCCAGACCGCTCACATTCCACTTCTGGGAACCGGGGTTCAAATCCCGCGCGATCCAAATGTCAGTGTGGACAAAGGTGGTTTTCTCGGGATTATCCCGTTTCTCCTTCCACATACCACCATGGCTCCATCATTTAAAGCATTCATCAACCGTCCATCAAAACCGTTCATCTCGGGTATGGCCGAAAAGGCTAAAGTCTCATCATAATAAATGTATTATATTATTTTAGGGATTGAGAAAACAGAAATCTGCGTGTTGAGGAATGTGATCGATAGACCGGAAGAGGTTGCTCAGGGTATCAACTGATGTCACTGCAGTGCCTCTGACCGGGAGGTCTAGGTTCGTGTCCCGACGGAGGCAGGATTTTTTTATACTAGCGAGGTCAAATTCAGAAGCCATGTAGGGGAGAATTCTAGAGGTCGACTGCTCTGATCGGTGATTTTCCGTGGTTTCTCTTATCAATACCAGGCAAATGCCTGAGTAGTACTCTAGCAAACGGGCCACGTATCGCAGTAATCTTTTCTTCCTCGTCCTTGTCCTTTCCTCACCCCTTATTTATACATATTTACACTAACATGCACTTCACTACCATAAATGTCGGGAGACCAGTCGGAAGCTTAGAACTTCTCCCGACTGCAGCGATGCCACGCTGATGGGAGATACCTGGTTAGGGAAACCCCCGCTAGCCGACGGTAGATCGGCGCCGGATCTCTCCATCCAGCAGCGAAGATCACCTCCACCAGACCTTTCCTGAGGGGAAACGTGCACTATATTTACGGGACTAATTACCTTAGGATTCGACGCTCACGTAATCGCTAAGCAATTAATAAAGAAAGCGAATGTTATATGGGCTCAAACACTGAAACTTCGTACCCTGGGAGCTCCTGGGTTCCTGTCCTGAGGGTTGCGAATTATCGACACCACTTAATGATGCTTTTCGAATGATTCTGGTGCCTGAATGAGAATTATACTGGCCGGTTCTTCTTTTCTATCATATCCTTCAATCGATCCTTTCAAATGTCGAATAAGTACGGTAAACTACGTGTCTAAGAACCACACGCGATCCATCCTTCCCCGTTCTTAAGGCGGCCGATGGGCGGGTCTCCCTTCTTCAATCGCTCAACATCAATGATCTAGAAAACTCCAGCAGCACTGCGAGTGTGTATATGTCAGGTTAAAGTTCGAATCGAACTTCAAAGCCTTATAAAGAAAGATAATAAAATGAGATGTGTAAAAAGTACGAATTAATACTCTAGCATAATTGTTTACGCCAAATATCTTGCAAATGTGAATGAATAGATGGTTATCCCTTGTGAAAGGGTGACGTGATTTCCGCGCAGTTTTCGAGGTATATCCAGGAGGGAGGGGGCGGCGAGCAGACTATCCACTCGCGGAAAAAGCGTGTCCACGAATAATGCTTCTTGAGCATTATAACATTCCTATGAAAACTCAAATTGATAAAAGGAAGAAGAAAAAAGGGTATGCTGTTGAAGAGAAAGGAGTGTAAAAATGCTCAAGATAATTAAATTAAATCTTGTGATGTGATTCAGCAGCACATGTTTTGGAGTTTCGGTCAATGTATGTTGATTATTACACAATGTCTTGTCAATTATTCGTAAACATGCTTTATTTAGCTAAGCCACTTTTTTCCATCGGTTTCAGCACTTTCCTTTACTAAACCGTCTCGCCAATATAATCGTGAAGGAATATCTTGACATACTCGGTTCTACGTTGCCTTGTAAATTGCTCATGTAACGGAGACCATCCACCACGCATTTGGCATGGCGATTCGTGGAGTTGCTGCCGCATTTTCTACTGTGTAGCCTTGAAGCAACGTGTGCATAGGGGCCCCTAATATTCCTTCTTAAATTATTAAGATAGGGCGATTCAGGAATTTCTTGATCATGGTTGAATAAAAATAAAGCTGATAATAAAGGACGGTTAAATTAAGAGTATGAAATGAATATCGGCACGTGATATAGGCAACGAATTCGAGTGTTCGGAATGTATGTGGTTGTTGCAACAAAAAGCCCTAAGAATCATTTCAGATGCATTGGATTTTCTTAACTATCTCATTCTTCTGGCAATATTGCCATTTGCGTATATACTGTAAATCATCCAAGGATATCTGAACATGGATACACCATTCAACAAAGCCCCGAAGAGTACCGATCCAAGTTTCGTCCGCGTTCCTTAATCACGGTGTTCCTAGAAGGACCGTCTGATTTCCTCTCACATGGAAAAATAGACAAGAGCGTGACCGCGAATGTTTCCGTGATTATTTATCTAAGCGATTTGCATATTTTCGATAATCCTGCCAATGTGCAAAACAAACTATTAAAGCAAAGAAATTCTACGGAAGACAAAGTACTGTGAAAATAGTCCAAGGGAATTTAAATCTACATTTAACTTAGTAGAAAGACTCTTGTGTGCCCTTGAATTTATATATTTGTTGCTCCAAATAACCTCTAAAGCCGTTTTGAATTATCTCCTTTCCTTAGCTTCGCCATTCTTCTTGCAACATTTCCAACTCCTCTTTTCCAACATTTTCCTTTGCGTACATAAATCTCCCACGGATATCTCGACATTTATACACCATTCCCCAGTCCCCGGTGCATTGTTGACCGAAGTAGATTCCCCCGCGGCGCATTTGTCACGGTGTTTCTAGGAGCCGCTGGCGCCCCACGCGCCTTGTTTCAGCGGGCACCGCCTTTTATCACCGCCGCGCCGCGTCGCGCGCTCCAGTCGATGGCGAAACGGAGGCGTTCGGCTTTAACCTTTTTCATAACTGGCCCCTCCCCCGCGCGCGCCCGGCCGGCCGGCCGCCACTCCGTCGCCCCGCCGCGCGGGCCCGAATGAAATACGTCCACCAGAACGACGGGGTTGCTAGGCAGCGCCTAGAGGAGGCGGTGGCGATGAGGTTATGGTATTCGTTGGTTGGTGATTCCGGGCGCGTCAGCTTAGGTCATTAGTCCTGTAAGTATAGTGCATGTTTTTCATCGGGAGATGGTAGTGTTCTTCCCCCGTTGGATGGCGAGATCCGGCGCCGACCTACCGTCGGCTACCGGAGTTTCCCCCTAATCAGGACTCTCCCACCAGCAGGGCACCAACCCAGCCTTGGACAAGCTTTAAGCTCCCGGCCGGTCTCCCGGAATATGCGTTAGTGTAGTGCATGTTAGTGTAAGTGTGTGTGTTAGTAAGGGGAGAGGATAGGAAAAGGAAGATCGCGCGCGGTTCGTGGCCCGTTTGTTAGGGTACTTCTCGGGCATTCGCCTGGTGTTGATCAGAGCAGCCAGCCGCTAGATTTCTCCTCCAGACAGCGACTGAATTCGACCTAGCTGAAAAGCTAGTGTCAAAAATCCTGCCGCCGTGAGGACTCGAACTTAGGACCTCCCGGTCAGAGGCGCTGCAGTGTCATCAGTTGATGCACTGAGCTACGGAACTGAGCTCGGTGAGAGGCGGTGACGATGAGGTTATGGTAATCGTGAAGTGGTTGAACTGAGTGAGAGTTTGGTGTGGTGGTGAGTTTGGTAACTGATGGCGGTAATGGCAAAGGCGTGATGGTATAATACAGGCCTTGGCAGTCTTGCGTGACGTCACACGTAGAAGGCGGACACCCCCGATAGCGGCCCATCCGCCTGTGGAAGCTGCTTTTATCGCTGAGCTTCGAATCTGCGAAATGAGAGCCTTGACATTTATTCGGTCACATTATACAAGCCCAGGAGAATTTAATCTTGTCACAAGGCAATGAAAACTCTTAACACCTATTGTAGACGAAAATATTTTACCTAAGAGATTCGAAATTCCGATTTTAAAGAGATACACTTTAGTTTACTTTAAACTATCAATACTAGGTTCGTACTACACAGCTAAAGCTGAAGGATCTTTCTCTTATTTTATTAACAGTTTTTTTTTTTGCATTTTCTATTGTAAAAGTTAGAAAAATTGAGTTAAGATGTTCGTCTTATGACAGCTTTGGTTGTCAGTAAGTTAATATGTCCCCTGGCCGCGTTACGGACGCTGGGCAGTGTTAACACGGTGGTTGGGGCTGCCATCAGTGCTGCCTCCGGCCTGCAGGATTTTTTTAAGGTTTTCTTCTCCAGAAGAACTGGCTAATATCATCAAGAGAAAACAGGAGTATTAAAGCATAAGAAATAAGATTTCTGAGGTATGTGAAGGGATGCACATTAATGGATCATGTTAGAAATGAGGTTATAAGAGAAGAATTGGAAATTACCAGCTTACAAGAAAAGATAAATACTTATAGAAAAAAAACTGAATAGACCACTTACAAAGAATAAACAATGAGAGATTGCCCAAACAGGCCTAATACTATCTCCCAAAAAGAAAAAGAGATGTAGGAAAACCAAAGAAGAGATGGTCTTCTCTGGACAACTTTGCCGGAACGGGCTAGATCAGCCTAATCCATGCTGCTGATAATGATGTTCGGCCACCATGTTTCGGCGAAGGGAGTGGTGGGTTGAGAGATATCACGGGGCATGGCAGGGAAAGCGATCCGATGGGACGCGACGTCTGCGAAGCGGCCCGACCACGGCAGCAGCGGCCGTTCGCCACCAAATGAGCGCTATGTGCTGCATTCGATTGATTTTAATGCCACCGCTTTGAGATCCCCAGTAGCCATTGTATTTACTTGGAGCGCTCCGTGAATGTTCGCTGCGCGGCCGCAGTGAAGGCGCGCAGCTGTGCCGCGGGCAGTTGTCGCCCTTTGTTTCCCACTCGCTGTACTCCGCTCCTTCATCGGCCAATACAAACACGACGATTCCGCATTGCCCAAGTCTCGGGACAATATTTGCGTTAGTTTGTGTTGGGTGAAATTTGCGTTGAGCATGTGAATATTTTTAACGAAAATAACTCTGTGAAAACTTGACGGTGTCTTTTTGGACACACACATAATTCAAACTGAAACGTGACGGTACTGAAATGGAGAAGATACGAGATCCTAGCAGTCCTAAAAGATTCTTCTGATCAGTTTCAAGTCAGAACAGTCCAGTACGAAATATCCAATCCGTTTTCAGTCCATTGTAATGATCCTAATGATGACGATTTTCTATTTTTTTTAATAATTACAATTTCAAGACAAAAAAGGAAACTTCTGTAAAGAATTCAGAGGAAAGAAATAAGAAAAACGGCGAAAGATAGGAGGAAGAAGAAAAGGATTAACAAGAGTTTTTCCAAAATGAAATGGTATTTGAGGGCTTGATAATAAGAAGGAACCAGAAGGGTTCCTATATTTGAACATTTTTTTTCTCTTCTCCAAATAGTTTTTCATAAAAAATGTTGGACATCATCACGTTTACTTATCTTATTTATTTTGTCATCGTTCCATTCATTATTCGCAGTATTGATTTCCTATGCACTGTGCTGTGTCGCTTTACCACGTGCATTCCTCGGCGCTCTGCCTTATTCACGAACGTTTCGCGAAGTTTGACACTTGGCGCACGAACGCGTGCACGCGGGTGGGGCGCGGGTATCGCTGTCGCCCTTGGCTGAGCGCGAGGCAAATAGCGCGCGAGCCAACTGCCCCGAGCGGAGGGGAGAACACGAGTGCGCCCTCGAGCCGTCGGGGTCTCGTGTCCCCGTCGACTGCAGCGGCTAATGCGCGCTGGCGCCCCGCGGCCCTGTGCTATTCTGCGCGTCGCGTCGGCAGGCGCTGCGACTCCCACCTTCAAAAACAGCGCACAAAAGAACCACTGGAGAAAAGATGTGGACAGATGTTCAATCCGGTTTCTTCAATCCTGTCACATTACTAGTCGTTTTGATATCGGAAATACTACTTATCGGTTTTTGATATTCCGCTTATGTCGTTCTAGACTTACTACAGCCTCCTTGATCACATTCACCGAAACAATCTTGAAAATTGATTTGTTATTAGAATAAATGTTTATACTTTTTAGTAAGAACAAGGAACACAGTTCATATATTTGAAGTTGTAGGAACAATATTAAGAAGTTTTTGCCTGGGGCAACATCAAATATTAGTGTTGTATTATGTAATACTGTCAATAATAGTGTATCATTGAGAAATTTGAGAGGCAAACATATGAAACTACGATTTCAATAAAATGAAAACTCTTTCACTTGCTTCACTTTTTCATTTTTTCCATTCTATCTCGTCTAGTTTCTATTTTTGTTCTCATTTTATATCTTATTGCATATTTTTGTTACGGTGTTCACTCTATTCCTTTTACCTACTTCCTTCTCACATTTGTTATAGATTTCTTCCTTCTCCCGTCCCTCTAATTCTATTCTTTTTCGTTTTATTCACTTCCATTCATTTACATCTTCATCGTGGCTTCTCTTCTTTCCTTTCCCATCTCTTTTCTTGGTATTTACCTCTTCTTATCTTCCCCATTATTCTTAATCCTTCATTTCCCACAACAGCACTTCTCCTTTGCCTTCTTCAAAGAAGCATTTTTTAAATTTTTCCCCCTTCGTTTCACCTCTGTATCATAATATTTAACCCCCTCGCTCAACATTTAACCAGTCGTCTTATCTCTTTCTCTTGTCACTCATTCGCCTTTTTTCTTACCATTTAATTTTGTGTCTCTTAGTATTTCCATTACTACCCCCACTATACCACTAGCACCACCACCGACACCATTAACACTACCAAAACCATCACTGCCACTACCACCACCACCACTACCAATAATACCGCCACTATTCCCTCATCCGGCCAGTCTTTCCGCCCTGCCCTCACCAACTCCGTTTCGCCCGCGCGCGCATCCGCGAGCAGCGGCTCCCAGCACCGGGCAGTGCGGCCCCGCCCCCGCGTCGCCAGCGCCCCTGGGGCCCTGCGGCTGGCGGCGCGCGCGTCGCTGCGCCAAGTGGGGCGGCGCTTTCAGTGGCGCGCGGCGCCGGGGGATCGAGGGCCTCGGCGCCGCCAAGCGCACTGGGCCCAACGGAAACTAGTGGCCTGCAACAGCAAAACACTGCGCAAGAAATCTATTCGAAATAGCACCGCACAAGAAGCAGGCACGCTGCTCATACATTCACGGATATTAAAATCTCGTATACATTCGTATAATAAAATCAATATTTCAACAAAAACTGTCTTCACGAATACTACAATAATATTATATATTTTATAAGGATACACAGAATAGCAGTTCTGTACATTTTAATACCACTCGAAAAGAGTTGCATTTCCGTCTAATGCCAGCAGTTCACGCATCCGAAATCACTAATCAATCAATCCAAAGAACGACTGCTGAAACATATTCTATAATTCAACTGTCAATGAAATGTTACACAAACGGTGAAGCGAACTTCTGGAACTTTTATCACTAGTATCATAAATTATTATTATTTACCATAAGGCATTAATGTTTACTTATCATAGTTAACTTCATTAGAACACAGGTGTCTAATGTTTTTTTATAGTACTTGTTGCATAATACTTCATAATTACACTCCCTTTCGTAGAAAAAAGACGTTGAAGTCACTTACAAAAAACTTCGACGTGACTTAACTGCCCTTCCTCAGTGCAAGTTTTCACTTCCAGTCCTCATGCTCTGCTGTTAATATATAATTCACGAAGACTGCGCTGAATGTCGCCGACACCAAGAAGGGTAGCAGTGAAAGACATAGTGACTCATGCTCGTGTAATCATATTCGATTATTACACGATCGTAGAAAATATGAATATTAGAATCGTCGTAGATAAAAGTTTGAATGGTACTCATTTGATAATACATGATGATATTGTTTCATTAACCACTTTTATTTGGATGTAGTACAGTAGAACCCCGCAAGACCGAAATTCCGGATAATCTGAACAAAATTCTGAATGAAGGAAAAAATAAACAAAATAAATGAAATGCTTATTTGTAGTGTAAAGAAAGGATTTTATAATTATAGTAGAACTGAGCAACTAAGTGTTGAAAGGATGTAGCAACCACTATCGCATGCGATCGGTTATATACGTACTGTACTACGTTCGCAACATTACCATTTTCTGACGTCGCACGCTACGTTGCGTTGTGCATGGTAATCCCGTAGTTTTGAATATGTACGGTACATTTTGCTAGATAATCCGAACAGACCACACCCCCAATTCGTTCGGAATACCGGTGTTCTACTGTACTTCGGAAAGAGAGAGAGACGTGGCACGGACTTTGGCCCACTGTGCGCCCCGCGCCCTCCGCCTCACGCTCGGCCAGAAGAGCTACGGGGGGCCACTCACCCCCCTCGGCGCCCGGCCCGAAAGGTCGCGCGTGGCGGCGCTCATAACGAGCGCCTCGACGCGGACCCCTGGGGCACTCCCCGTCCCCTCGACCTGGTCCCCCCTGGACGCCTCGAGCGCCGGTGTGCTCCAACGTAACGCTCCCGGAAGTTTTCGCGTTATGCTACTGGCTTCACCGGGAATCTCAAAAGCGACATTCTTTGTTCATTCAAACAATTTTGTTTCTTTCATTTTTTCGACGTTTCAGTTTCTCGTATACGTACGTATATATACCGAGTACAGAAAAACAGAAATACACGTATTTCCTTGATATTCCCCTGATACCGAAAAAATTTTTTTTTTTTGTAAACGTCCGTCCGTCTGTGAACAACATTAGCACCTAAATCATTCGTATGATTTTTCTCGTAATGAATATTCTCCTGTCGATCTGGCCTAACTCAGAGCTATGAGATTTTGAAAAATCCTGCGACATTCAACATTTTCTGAAAAATGGCTCCAGTTTTTTTTTAAGTTCTATATGAATAGCGCAATGATGATGGCATAGGTCCGATTTTTCCTGTTTACTATGAATTTTCCAAAATTGCTTAAGTTAAACATTCGTCGTCTTTCTGCAAACACAATTTTCAAGATAGAGATTTTTTTGTTCAAATAAAATTTGCTCCCCACTATTAGTTATTTACTTAATCCCATGTACTATTTTTGCCAATGTTATTTTTCTCATATTTTTGAGTTTATATATGAGCAATAATAAAAACATGATTTTCTCTAAAGAAGGAAATTTTTCCTTTAAACCTTTTGTGCGGATAGTGTTAAATGCACTACAAGAAATTACATTTTTCCCATTTTTATTTCTTCTTTTTTAATTACTTAATGTAGTTTTTAAAATATTCTCACGCCTGTAATATTAACGTTAATGGCCTTTTTATCCATTATTGCGTTGATGAGTGCAAGTGCTTGAAATGATTTCCGGTGGAGTTTGTCGTAAACTGAAATTTTCTGTGAACATGAGCTCAAAGTTGTCCCGTTTTAGAAACGCTAAGCGAAATTTTCTCAAGGGAAATTTTCATTGAAAAATTGCATGTAGATCCATGTTTTACTTTTCTATAATGTTATTTAAGTCATGTAAAGAAAACAAAGACTCTTGTGTATGTGTCATTGTTTCCTTAAAATTCGAATCTGCCGCGCTACTGAACAATGATAGCTGACACCGCATGGGAGGCACCTGGCGACTGATTTCGGAGACAAAAAAACAATGGATGTATGATAGCATGTGACAGGAAACGCATGTTCTAAGCTGTTAATTCACCTGAAGTAAAAACTTTAAATGTTGTTTTCTGTTTTTATTACAGGTAATCTATTTATCTATTGTTCTTATTTTTTTCAATATAATTATTGAAAATTGTGGGAAATTATATGAATCTGTTTTTATTACAGAAACCCAACTGAGTTTTTATTTTTTTTAATACTTGAAGGATATAATCATTATAAAACAATATTTAACGTTTTTACTTCAGGTGAATTAATTGCTTAGAACTGACATCAGTTGCTAGACATCAGTTGCTAGACATCAGTTGCTAGACATCAGTTGCTAGACATCAGTTGCTAGACATCAGTTGCTAGACATCAGTTGCTAGACATCAGTTGCTAGACATCAGTTGCTAGACATCAGTTGCTAGACATCAGTTGCTAGACACTAGTTGCTAGACATCAGTTGCTAGACACTAGTTGCTAGACACTAGTTGCTAGACACTAGTTGCTAGACACTAGTTGCTAGACACTAGTTGCTAGACACTAGTTGCTAGACACTAGTTGCTAGACACTAGTTGCTAGACACTAGTTGCTAGACACTAGTTGCTAGACACTAGTTGCTAGACTGAGACACCTCACGGTCGGGTTTCGATGTGAGCGGTTTTTACCATTTTGCAAGGTGTTAATCTTACATATTATTTACGAATTTTATAAAGATTCTTCCGAATATTATATGAGCGAATGCATCTCTCTGCTGTCATCAGGCGACTTCTCCCGTAAATCTGCGCCAGAGAGGGCCGTGAATGCGGAGCAGGAAAGTTAAAGGGCTGGCCCTAGCCCTTCTGACAGTGCGTGATGGCTCCGCCGCGTGGCGGACGCGGAAGCGCTGAGAGGGCGAAGAACCACGCCCGCCGACTCCAAGGCTGGGTTACCTTTGCAAACACCACCACCACGCTCTCCCACCACCATCCACTACCAACTACCGCCACCCAATCATCTTGTGCTATCTTCCGCAATGTACCATATCTCGCCTTCTTGCGTCATCCAACGCATCTACCACCATCCACTATATTTTCCTAAGGATGAGCCAAAGTGACAGCTAGTGCTGGCAACATAACTGAAGGTTCTGTGGTCGTTGTGCCCTTGAACCTATTAGACTCCCTTCCTACATTTGTTCGTTTGCATTTGGCTAACTTGTAAATGGATTCGACGCTTCCTTTAGTGATGTCCTCGTCCGACGAAAATATAGTGGACTTTGAGAAATAATTGAAATTAGGAAGTGCAGTGTTATGTGCTCTTGTGTAAAAATTATTTTTTCTATAAACATTACATTGAATTTACATTTTATGTGATAATATATAATGTTTATTTTAAAACCGAGGTGCGTAGTGGTGCATGTGTTTCCGTCTATTGTGCTGTTGTGTGGTGAGCTGTGATTGAGAGCTTTCTATTTACATTCGTGGCAATTTTCTTTTACTGATTGTAAGAGCATGTTAAGGGATTTTCCACATACGTAATTAAATTTAAATATTTCGCAGGCTCGCTTACGTGCATATACCTGAGCGAAACAGATTTCTGCGTAGGGATGTATTCACAGGAGCCATAACCTAACACTTAACGAAGAGGCGTGGCTGAACAGCTGTAGCGGCGGAGAGATACTTCTATGAATTACATGTGATGTTCACTTGTTACGCGAACTGTCACTTTGGCTCATCCTTATGAAAATCCTTCTATACTGTCGCACGGTGGGGCCAGAGGAGGGAAAGTTGGCAAAAAGTCCGAAATCAAAATACACTTCAGAAGCTCCATTTCAGATGAAACTGGTAGCAAAATGTCTCCTTCATCGTTCCACGGTCAGGAAAGGAAGGGAGAATCACGCCACTCCATTCTGTGCAAGTTTGAACTTGCACAAGTGATGCGCAGCGCACTTCTTCGCTCGCGCAGTGAGAAGAGAGGTGTGTTTTTCGATGCAAATAATTTTGCTCTCTCGCCTATCAGAATCGAACGTGCTGTAGGTACGATATCTGGAGATATGTACTTTAATACTGTATTCCTAAAAAACATATTCCTTGAAAAATAATTTAGTAATTCCAAGTCGAAACTTAACGTGTCATAATGGAATGAAATTTTAAAATCCGGTTTTTCATATTGTCTTTCGCTTCCGAGCGTTTCCGGGCGCTGTGATATTAACTGAATCTGGAATTCATCTAGTTTTCAAAACATGAATCAAATTGGCCCGTGTTTGCCCCATTTCGCGTTAAGATACTTTGTTCATGATAATGCATATCTAATTTTGTTTGCCTTTCTACCTACAATATTCATTTGTTTTATTTTTCCTTCATGATCGGGTACTGCTCTTTATTAACAAGGAGGGACCTGTATGGTGTTATTAAACACGCTGAAGAAAAAACGGAAGAAAAGATGCAACATAGAAGAAACAAAGAAGTGCTTCGCTGGCTGTTAATTGCATCTAATGGAATGGAATAGAGAAAAATCATCACAAAGGCATTGGATCTAGATGTTACACCAATTTTAATGGCTTCATGTACAAATTTATTTTTTTAAGAAGAGTCTCATGATGGAAGTTCTGACTTTGAGGTTATGTAAATAAATGTTTGAAAGTTAAACAATTAAATAAGTCATTATTTAACTATAAAATGTGTTTTTATTGCCAGACATTCCGAAAAACTCTTAAAAATGCTTTTTGCTAACTTTTCCCTTTTCTGCCCCACTGAGCGCCGTTGCCGCCCTCCATGATCACCATCTCAATAGTCCCTAGATACAGACAGAAGCGCTGCCTGAACGCCCGCCGCCATTTAATATCCTTTCTCTCGAAAGCCCCGCCAGGCAGCATTCACAAGTTTTTATTTATTTATTTTATTTATTTTTGTTCAAAAAAGTTTAAACTGCTTATGACGTGCTATGGGGAGAAGTGAATTCTGTGCACATTTTCAAAATTCTGTGATCCCTACACTAAGTCATATACTACTTGAATTTTGAATGAAAAAAACCGCTGTGATGTAATAAAATCTATTTTCAAGGATAAATAAGCAATACATTTTGGGCCCTTATCCATGATGTCCTTCGTCAAGGAATAATAATTCCTGCCGCGACATGGAAACGATATTGATTCAGTGGTGAGTTGTAGTTGACATTCACATAATTGAAATTATTGAAGGCGTTGTCATTGTCAACAATATTATTTATTTTAGAAATAGCAGCTTTCGATGGCTTAGCCATCATCATCAGTTTTCTGCTGTCTGGGAGCCACAAAAACGTACAGTTTGTCGTTTTTGTGGCTCCCAGACAGCAGAAAACTGATGATGATGGCTAAGCCATCGAAAGCTGCTATTTCTAAAATAAATAATATTGTTGACAATGACAACGCCTTCAATAATTTCAATTATGGAAACGATAATTTGAATAACATTTCCCACTGAATTCTAGAAGACGTGCACAGATAATGAAGTTACATTTATGTCCAGAAGCAAAACAAGGGGCCATCTCAGCATTTGCTCAATGGATCAGGGAAACTGCACGAAAAACCTGATCGAGATGGGGGTCATTGACCCAGAAGCTGTTATACAATACTTGTTACATATTGTTTAGAATTATACAGTCCAATGGTAAATAATACATTAAATATCACTGTTAAAATTATTGTTACTTTCCTTGTGATGCTCAGTATAGTCTCTAATTGTATAGAAACAGTTATGCAGCAGAAACGATTTCACTTTGGATTTAACCTTTTCTATCGAATTTACTCGTTTAATGTCATGTGGCAAAGTGTTGTAAAATAATGTACATGTATTGTATTATATCGTCGAGTGTTATAGTAATAAACATCGGCATTTTCTGAAAATATATTCCCGAAAATATAAGTTAAGTAGGAATGAGAGCAATCGGACGCATTATGAAGAATTTCGAGTATATTATCATTAGTTTTCGGTAGATTGGTGGTTTCTAACTCACCTACAATACAGGTTAGTTCAACTGGATATAAAATGGCGGCGCCGATGGCGCAAAGGAATGCGCTACTCTCTGTATCCAGGGACTCTACATCACAGCTCGCACCAGGTCGCCTTCGGTGCGCGTCGCCACTCCGTCACCGCCACCGTCGACTCAGCGCCCGGCACCTAACTTTACTCCGCTGCTGCCGCCGCCGCCACCAGCATGCATGTTGCACGCGCCCCTTGTTTATTCGGAGGCTGCCCGCAAACGAGCGGAGGTACACCCCTCCCTCACGCCTCTTCCTCTCCTTCCGCTCCTCACCTCTCGTGGCTTAACTTTGAGTCCGCCTGCCCGGCTGCACTTCTCGAATAAAAGGTTCATTTATGCATAGCTGCAATCCGTAATTTAGTGGAAGTTTGACCCAGCGTGGATTGCTTCCGGCGGAATCAGTACTCTCGCGGCTTATTCCTCGATTGTGTTTCAAAGGAAATGATCGACTGAAAAAGAGGTTTTTAACATCCACTTTCTATCATTCGAATTGTGCATACGAGTATAAAGTTTGCTTAGCGAGATGGCCGATATTAATTCATTTTCCAGTTTGCTTGTTTCACAGTAGTTTATTCAATCAGTGAAAGTACTGTAAATATAACCAGGTTTTACAGTCTAATGCATTTTATTGTTTTGATCATTTAATAGTGGATTGTGGATTTTTAGTAGTAATGCTCTGAATCAACTGTTTATACGTTTTATTTAGCTAGCAATGAACATCGTGTTTGTGAATACATTAATATCAATTTGAATATTCTGCCCAGTGAATACATTATAAATTATTAATCCGAGTTCTCGTCCTTGAAATCAATTGGAACAAGAGTTCTGGCACCTTTTTGCATTTTATTTATATCCTACGGGTATCCATTTCTTGTGAAACATTTTTAGTGTATCTATGATATTATATCTATAAGCGTTTTATGTCTTTATTTACGCTCAGTTCCCGTTGAATTGATTAATAACATTACGATTCATGAAAATATCCATATCATCGTGCTGGTGACTACAGCACGTTACCAAATTATTTTGCTATAATATTTGTTTGCTTATGTATAAACTAATTTACCTTTATATTCAGGGATGAACGGATGAAATGTCATTTACCGATTATAATTCATGTAAATGCTTCATCAATAATAAAGCAATATTCAGTAATTAAATTACCTGAATGATTTCTTTATGCTTACATTTTTTACATAAGTTCACGAATCTTCCGTACGGAGCTAAATTATTTTAAAAACGTATATTTAGAATTAGAATACTGGATTAGATTTATTAAGAATTCAGCTGTTCAGTAGTAAAATTAACAATATTTATTGGAATTCTTTATAGTGATATAAGTTATAAGGCGTGAAAATGTTATATTACTAGAGTGATGTTTCTAGCCGAGGCTGGAATTTCGAAGGAGTAATATAATCTTTCCACCCGTGTCTTGTGACACGTTTCATTTCCTAATACATCGCATTTCCTTCCTTTTATATTAATTTCATTTTGCAACAGTTTGAAAATCAAGGTAAAGATGCTCAGAATACAATTTCTTATACCTGGAGATTTCTGACATCGAGCTCCCAGCACTGTCAAACATAGGCGTACGCATGGGGGAGGAGCCTGAAAATTTCCAAAGGGAACCTGTAGCCCTACGAAATTAATAAATAATTTTATTTCTGCAAATGTATCAATTTCTGATTTTCCCCTTTTGGGGGAATTGAAATACATTTGAGCCCTTAAAGCCATCTGGCAACCCTGAAAATGTTTTTACAAACAATCCGTTATTTTTGAAGATTGTGTCGATAAATTTTTAATTCCATACTTCTTTTATTTTTTTATATATTTATTACAAAAATATGTCATGTAAACAAAAAATGGAGCATCCAGATATGTAGCTCTCGCCTCTCGTTTTAAGGCCGCGCACGCATATGCTGCCTCATGTTTTTGTGTGACCCAATTTTATACGACTGTTCTAGATTGCAAAAGTCTAACTATTATATTTGAAATTGTGCTTAGAAGGAAAGTTTTTGCTGAAAAGCGAAATGTGGTTTGCGACTCGCTTGAAAGTAAGCTTCTCCAACGGTACGTAAGCATTACTAAGACCTCCCACAAAGGTCTGGCGACTGATGCTATTTTTAGAGTTTAAGAGTTCTCCGCCCATCTTGTGGTTGCTGAAGTTCTAACATCTCCTCTGACATTCTGGCCGTTAAGATTTTATGCTGCAGAACGCAGGATTCTCTTGACTTCGCTGGTGCTCACACCGTCAGATTAATGCCTTTTGATGTTGCTCTCAAAATAAACTGAATTTCGTTCATAAAAATACTTGCAATAAAAATCATACAAAATTTCATAGAATGAATGCAGTAAAGAAAAGTATCTGTAATATGTGATAGCTTCAGAGCAGTTGTTTTAAATTCATTGAATTTTCGTAATGTAGGTTTTTAATTTTATTCTAGGATTTTAATCGCCTACTATATTATTTAAGTAGTATTCATACCTTTTGCGGCTCTCACACGACACCAATCTTTATAAATGAGGTTTATAAAGAAATAGAAATTCACGGAGACGTGATGAATTGCTTTTTGACTTTAAATATATGGAGGATTTATTTTCAAAAACACATCTAAATATTCATATCAAATGCAACCCGCAACATTCGGTCGACTTTTTTAATCTATATCGTTAAATAACTCCTAAACGAAGCATTTTAGGGCTTTAAAATTTAGGCCAAAGGTTTCAAAAAACGTTCTTCACATTGTAAACTACAGGATGGGATCTTCTTGAACATTCTATTACAGTTTTGCTGGTTGGAGGCTTCTCGATTCTACCCTACCTGTTCAGAGCCTGTGGAATCTGCAACTTTATGTGAAATTCAACTAATTACTTCATATTCTATGCGATTGAATTATACGGGTGTACCTCTATCCTCGGTAATAACGTTAAATAAGAATATTTTTTTCATTGACAAGGGTGTATTTTATTCTTATCAATTACGAGGAGACATATATAACAAGTGTCGGAGAATAAGAGGGTCTTGAAAAATATGTATTACAGGCTTAATGTGGAAATGGAAAAATAGGGAAGAGGGAGGGGTTTAACATGCGAGAATTCTCGCACGGGTACGCTAGTAAATAATTACTTCTTTTGTCTGTGGTACTATAATTTTAGGTTCGGCTGAAAATAGAACTTCGGAGAAAATAAAATACACGAATATGTTCTGCAACTGTACGTTTTGAAGCTTTCCCTTCCACATCATTGAACATTTGTTGATCATTGTTAGTTGATGTTACGAATTTCTGCTGCTAAGATGATTTGAATTCATCTCTTCATACGCTCCGTTGTGATGTCAACGTATTCTTGCGTACGCATCGTCGATCTACGAACACAATGTAAAAAAACAAAATTTTCTTTTTTGCTAAAATATGTCGGAGAAGGGATGTTAACTCCAGTGCGAACGAACTCGCTATCTGAGTTGCACCAGACCTGATAAGGCGCCCGACGTGCCCTTTCCCCGCAAGGGCATCTTCGACCGGAGATCGGCAGAGGCGAGGCGGCGACCGCGCTTCCCAGAATAGACGCGATGCGGCGCCCGCGACGGCCGTCGCCCTCTCCCGCCCCCGGCGGCACAGGCTGCGAGCACTGCCTGCCCCGCCACGCCCCGTCTCTCCTCTGTCCCGTTTCGCCATCCCCGCCACCCCGCCCCGCCCTTCCCCGCCCCTCTCTACTCATCCCGGTCGACCTGTCCCCGCGCCGCCCCGCTCCGCCCGGCCCCGCCCTGCCGGCCCGCCAGCCCAGCCCGGCCCCTCCGGCGTGGCCCAGCCTGGCTCTGTCCTGCCCGGCTCCCCGCCCCGCCCTGTCCCGCCTGTCCCCTCCCAGCCCGCCGCCCACCCAGCCCCATTCGGCCCCTCCCAGCTCCACCCTACCCAGCCCCTCTCGTGCCACCCCGCCCCTCCCTGCCTCGTTCTGCCACTATCCGCCGTCGACATCACTGTTACGACTCCGTCCTCGCAGACGCTCTCTCCGTCGTTATCCCGACGTTATCACTTCCATCCCCCGAAGAAGGCAATTTCCAGCACTTGCCGTCGCCATCCCCTCGTCCTCTGCGCCGCCCTCTCCGTCTCCGTCTCCTACTTCTTTTCACCATGCCGCCTCTTCCATAGTTCCATCTTCGGAGCCAACGTGTCATCATTTGTGATCATCCCGTTGGTCATCTCCTCCTATTTCGAACTTCTCCTCCCAGTGGCCTCCCATCCCGCGGCTTCCTCCGAGCGTACCTCAGATTCCTCCTTGGCCCAGCATGTCCAAAGCCGCACCTCTCTGTTTCTCTGTCCCTCTCTTCTCTCCCTCTCTTTGCTCTGCATTTCACACTTCGTGCTTGTTCCAACCGAATCAGTTCATCTCAATCATGGTGTCTCCTGCACTCTGGGATCGGCAGAAGCGCACGCAGAGACCGCCATCCCGCGTTCCGATTGCCACGCTTCCGAACTGGTATCGGGGGCGGTGGCTCAGTGCATCAACTGATGTCACTGCTGTGGCTCAACCGGGAGGTCCTAGGTTCGAGTCCCGAAGGCGGCAGGATTTTTGAGACTAGTTTGTCAGCTAGGTCGAATTCAGTCGCTGACTGGAGGAGACTGATTCTAAAGGCCGGATGCTCCGATCGGTTGTTTTCCGTTGTTTCTCCGATCAACACTAGGCGAATGTCGGAGCAGTACCCTAACAAACGGGCTACGGACCGTGCGCGATCTTTCCTTCCTCTTCCTTGTCCTATCCTCACTCCTAACACACACACTTACATTAACATGCAATACACTACCGCACATGTCGGGAAGACCGGTGGGGGACTTAGAACCTTTCCCGGCTGGGGCGGTGCCCCACTGGTGGGAGATGGTTGAGGGAAAATCTCGCTAGTCGACGGTACGTCGGCGCCGGATCTCGCCAACCAGTGGGGGAGGAGCAGTTCCCGATGAAAAACACATGCACTTCACTTACGGAACTAATGACAGTAGTTGATGTGCCTGGAATACTACCAAGCAATCAATCAACCGAACTGGTCTAAGCGCCAGGAACGTTTTGATTTAAATCAGAGCTGTGATGAACAAGAAGGCACTGTTTCAGTTCACTGTTGTGTAGCGTAACTGAATTCTAATAATTGAAGTATGAATGTTCTGTAAATGAAAATAAAACAAAATCGCTTGAAAACCAAGTAAAAACGAATGAATACTACCTCTCGGAATATTTTGATGTATGCGTATACTTACGTATGGCAGTGTGTATTGCATTAGTTTATTTGAGCTCGCTCCTGTTTTAATTACTGGAACTGCAATGCAGTAACATGAAATCTTACGCCATTGAAAGAAAGGAATAATTTCTCACCTTCTCTCAGGGATTCTCTGGAGGGGCAAGAGAGAAGAATCGACAATAGGCGAAGTGCTTCTCGAAAGAACAATCTTGAATGGCTAGGGCGAACATCCATGCTCAGGGCGTAATCCGAGCTTCCTATAGCGAGTTGATACGGACGCGGTGGGTCGGAAAGCATGTGGCCAACACCACCACCACCATCACCACAACCATCACCCCTCACTGGTCGGACGTCTTTTCATTATCCCTCCTCCGATTTTCCCCCTTCCTTTCGGCCACTTGTGTTCTCAACTGTATCCTTCGTGTGCCGTAATGGTATTGGGGAGAGAGTTTTATTCGGGAGGAAGCAGAACACCGGTTAATGACAAGGCGAGTTTATTAGTAGTACTACACAATTACAGTATTTCATGGGACCTACGGCAGTTGCCTAATTCAGTGCTCAATCGATCATCGTAAGGAAGGGAAGTTGGAAATGGTGAGCAGCAACGGCGGTTGCAGGTAGTGCGTCAGCATCCCACACGGCGTTCGCTCGCGGTCAGTGCACAACGATAATTGCATTCGCGCTCAGATCCTTACGGCAACTGGCAGTGGGTGGCAGCCGAACGCGACGCCAGGAGAGCTTTCTGTCCGTGGGGAACGAGCGACCCTTGGGCGCTCGCGTCTGCTGTTTGTGGAGCCAGTCCATGTGGGCGTGCGCGGTGAGGAGGGTCGCGGCGCATCGACGCCGAGAGCTGCCAGAGGAGGACAGACGACGCATTCCTGTAAGGGACAGTTCCACCGAATTGGCATGGGGAAAGGGGCGGGGATTCCGGACACCTTGGATCTCGTCCGACCGCAGACGCCCTATGTACACTGGCTCCTCTGCGCGTCTCCCGGCACGCAAGACCGCGAGGCGCCCTGCCGCCTTCAGGGCCGCCGACTGCCGTCCCTTTCCCCTTTCGCGCTATCGCGTGGCCCTATTGTTCCCGGAGGTCGGCCGGTCGGTCGGTTGCCTTTCCCCTGCGGGCCCTGCGCCGCTTTGTGCCTTTGAGCGACGCGCGGCTCGCCGCGGTCGCCCAGCCACTGCTATTCCACCTCTGAGCGACGCGACTTCCATCCTGTGGACTGCGTTCCGAGTCCCGGTCGTTCCGCGTAGATGTTCGTGGACCACGAAGGCATCACACTATCGCTTGTCTCATCCCAATGTCAAACGGTATTTTTATTTATTATTTATTTATTTATTTATTCGGTTGTAGGAACTCGACTACCAAGGTCGTCGGGGTCCATGAGAGGTGATGGAAAGAGGGGCTGGGGAAATGAGAGAACCGTTAGAAACCCTACCGAGAACTCGCTTTGTCCTAAACAAATTAGACAGGGATTGGCCAAGATCGGGATCCCTCGACCAGCCCACTTGGATCCACAGACCACGTACTGTGATGATATTTTGTTTAGCTTCTGGGCAATAAATATAGTAGATTCCGATTCAGACGTACGTAGATTGTTTCTCTTTTTTTGGCCCCAAATAAATAAGTAAATAAATGAAACCTACCTCCAGCGTTTTAGCGGTTCACTTGTTCGTCGTGAAGTTATGGTTGCGAGTCTGCAGGTGGCGGCGATGGTTGAGTGGTTCGAGATTGGAATCGTCTTGAGCGTTAGCGGCGGGTTTTCGACATCGAACTCGTCGCGCTCACCAAGTAACTTCCATTTCCCCTCCGATTTGTGCGATCTCCCTGCCAAAGGGTCAGCTGTTTGGGTCGCGGTCAAAGCATGTGTGTTTGTGGGGAATGTAGTCACAGGCTACCGGTAGATTCCCTCAGCGTTTTTGCGTTGCCCCTTGCTTCTCTCTCACCGCGAGGGCTTCGATTGCGAGTCCTTGGTATGTGATCCGAAGGTGTGGGGTAGTGGTGAATCCTGAACATTATTTCAAGTATACCGCACTTTATGGAAGCTACCTCTACCGTTGACTTTTATTTTGAGCTTTTCTGAAATCCCAATACTATGAAATACCGTCCTTAATAATTATTCAATAAGACAAATTTCACAAACCACTAACTTCTGGATCATTAACTCACTCCATTTTCACAAATACTTGAGAGAAGCGTAACTTACGAACGACCAGAGGAGGACTGCTCACCGCAATATTTTGCGGTGCCTACCGACCGTCCAGACGCGCATACTCTCCTCTCGCCCTTGAAACTTGAGAAGCCCTAGGTTATCGCGACTGGCATGAGGTGCCTTCGCCTGCGCTTGCAAATTCTCTGGACAGCATCAAGAACTGTTTGAATCTTCTCACTCTAACGCCCTTCATAGCGCTTACGGATAGACTCATTGGTTCTCGGTAGCAAAACAGGAGTTACGTTTTGTATTTATTTTCAAACTTTGAAAATCTCAATAACTTTTTATAGGATTACCAAACGTATGAACTATTTCTTGTACACTCCGAATTAGTAGGTATACCGGCGGTATACGTGGTGTATCGGAGAATTCGCCACTGGGATATACCAACACCAAACGTAAGTAGGAAGGTCGGTATCGGCATCTCCTTCATTCCAACCTCAGAAAGAATCGCCGCTGGCGAGTGCGAACTCATTGCTTCTGGGACTGCGAATCTAGTCTTGTTCTGGTGTGAATTTCCTCGAGTGTAGATCGATCATCGGTTTTACTATTAGAAAAACAGTCAGATAACCAACAGCTTGAACCTTTGGTCCTGTTCTAGCGGTAAATTTATCACCAAAAGTCACCTAAGTGGTAAACGGATGCCACCAGATCCAGCAAACCACTTGAGACAACGAACGAGACGACGCTAAGTGTGGGAGTGTCTGCAAAGTGAATTCAGGCGCCAATTCGTTAGTAACTAGACGTTTCTTCTTGTCACTACATCATATTATTGAATTCAGGATGTATATATATATTTTTTTTCTTGAGGACAATGATACTGTCGCGTGGCCGCAGACAGCTGGCACCCGCGTAAGCATGTTGCGTAGCTCCGCCTCGGAAAGAGCGTCTCAGCAGTAAAGGCCAATATAACAGCTTGACCTCCGCTTAGCGGGGGAACGAATGCTACTCGTGAGCTAGTCGCCCGTGTGCACGGACCTTCCACCTCTAGTCGGTTCAGATCGGCCCAAACTGGCCCTGACGGCATCCCTTCACCCCTCCGTCGGTTCAGATCGGCCCTAACTGGCCCTGCCGACCTCCTCCACCACGCTGGTTCAGATCGACCTTCCTGCTAGCAGCTTCCCGCCCTCTCCCCTGTCCGTTGTGTACTCGTGTGTCGTCTGATGGCCGCTGCAAGGTGTCTCCTCCGGAGAACAGCCCTCGGCGAGGCTGGGCTACGTCGCGTGCCTGTCAGGTGTATGTAAGCATACCACCTCAATAAACTGCTGTTTGCCATGACTGGGGTCATCCCTGTTCGTATTTGCTCCCTCTCATCGCCTTAAGCCATTAGGAGAATAGGGAACGGCCCAGAGAGCACCTTCTGCCCCTACCGTCCAACCACTTCCCCGCACGTGGTGCCAGACCCATCCATCCATCCATCCATCCATCCATCCATCCATCCATCCATCCATCGTCTCCACCCCCCTCAAGACAATACTTTCAAAAAAAATGTAAGTAAATTGAACGATGAAAGGCAACCTCATAGTGATGCGACTCCTGCCGAATGATCGCTAAGGAAGTATGGATAGTCTTGAGCTGTGGTGGAGCTCCCTCGTGTATTAGCCCCGGGATCATCACGTTCATGTAAGTATTGGTTTACCGGTGCACCGCATCACTCTGACAGCCCACAGACGGTTGCAACGTCGATGAAGTGCTCCTATGTTCGAGGCCCGATGGCAGCTGAATATCGATTTTTGTAAAAAAAGATTGTTGATGAATCTGATTAGTGCCGCCGACTAGATATGTATAAATGGAGAGTGTCTCTGATGGTAGATCATTTTTTCGTTCGCTCAGTTGCAGATGAAAGAACAAACCCCATTGAGTGGACCGCTTGCTGCGCTCCAACCCTCCTTCAGCCTCGTCTCCCTTCCTCTCATCACTCATACAAAAACACTTATACACTCCTCTCTTAGTTCCTATTATACGAATATGAGGGGACTGCATCCTAGAATTATAATCTCTTCGCAACAT
The DNA here is from genome assembly GCA_011170035.1 of Teleogryllus occipitalis. Lineage (NCBI taxonomy): Eukaryota > Metazoa > Arthropoda > Insecta > Orthoptera > Gryllidae > Teleogryllus > Teleogryllus occipitalis. The sequence continues at coordinate 173,747 of BLKR01002799.1, forward strand.
GCGATACACTCGATAAGCACAACATGTCTAGTTTTCGAAATGACACAGTTCAAAACTAGTCGATCTTCAACAGTAAATATTTTCTCGTATTATTTCTAACTGTTCTGCTTTATTATACTACTGCATAAACATGCAAAAGTGTTTTTAACCAGCAAAAAATATTTTCCGCGCCGAGACTCGAACTGAGGTGCAGCGGGTTAACTCGCCGTCAGCTATACTTGAGTTTTCGTAACGTGGCGTCTGGGGGGCTCATCTTCACGATGGAATATGCCACGGCTTTTTGCGTCTTTCTCGATCGTGCCGCCAGATGTCGCATGATCGCGCCCTTATCAAGCAGTCAAGCAGTGCGTATATCAAGCGACATCCGGCGGCTGGACTATGAAAGACGTGTAAAGCTGTGCCATATTCCATTGTGAAGACAAGCCCCCCAGGCGCCACGAAACGATAACCCAAGTAAATACCACTACGCTACTGAAGCGCCGTGTGGTTCGAGCTCGGGCTGACGCTTAAAAACGTAATTCTCTCAAACCAAGATTTCCAAGTTTTTACTATTTTCGAAAATACGGAGAGTTCACCAAAAATGACTCTAGCACAATATGTTTTACCGACCATTGTTAGATACGAGGAGAAAATGTAATAAAAAAATGTGGTGCTATTTTTTAGAAAATTATTTTTTTAATGCATTAATTTCACGCATGAATCACGTGAAATCTACTCGTATCTTCCAATTTGTAGTTTTGAAATTTTCGTAGTTTTTGAAGATTCGCCGAGATTTGATTGCGAGAGTTCGCCAAAAATGGGACTAGTACCATATTAAATAGTAGGGCCTACATGTGTGTATTTAAAAAAAATTAAAGAAAACATCAAAGTGACAATTATGATATGTTATGAAGTCCATTTAGCACTATCCGCTGAAAAAATGTACGGGAGAACTTTGGAGCCGTTTTCAAGAACATGGCGTTTGAGGATTCCGAATACACAGCCCGGCAATAAGAGTTTTTCTGCCGCAAATTCGCCGTTTTCCGGCGCACGATTACAGAACTTTCTTTGTCAGACTATTTGGTCTTTAAAATAAAAGACAGAAAATAGTTTTTCGATAACTGTTTTAAATTAAAATATAACATAATTGTAATATATGAAAAAATGTTAAAATGTTTCTCTTATTGTTAATTCTAACTTGTTTCCGTCTTACTTGATTTTGTAATGTCACCCTCAGCCTCTCTAACTACTTCCTCTTATTCTCAATCATTTTGATTTATTCCAACAATATACCGCTTTAGGATACCATACCGAGATTTTAATTTTTGTTTATTAAGGTGCGTTTCGAATAGTGAGTTGTGTACATTGATATTATGTAATTCTTGTTTAAAGACTATTGTTTAAAACATTATATTTAATTGTTTTGTCATTTTAACTTCCGTATGAAGATGAAAATAATTATTTCCAAACCATTGCTATTACGAGACATATATATATATATATATATATATATATATATATATATATATATATAATGACCATATTGAATTTTTATGTGAAAAAGTCGAAAAACTATTTTCTGTCTTTAAAATAAAAGACCAAATGCAGCCTGACAAAGTCAATAATTTGTAGAAGAAAAGAATGATAATTTTATTATAGAAACTTTTTCCGAAGTGCGGGAAAGTAACAATAAAACTGGTACTAGTAATAATATTTGTTTTTCACTCAATTGTAGCTTCATTATTGTCATCTGATCAGTCATATTCATAAGTCTTGCAGTGAAGATTGATAAGTTGTGCTTTTTTGAGGAGGGATATTTCCAAAGAATTGTAAATAAATTGAACGGTGGAGAGCATAGATTTAGTATTTTTTCTACAAATATTGCACATGTATTTAATTTAAATATTAATGAAATTCATATTTTCAAATATTTCATGTAAAAGTATCACCGTTATCCGTAATGCATCAACTGTCGCCCATCAGTCACCCAGTTTGCGCAGTTCATGAAATGTAGAACTTACATTAATCATGCCGGCACTTTTTACATTTTTGTTCTTTTCGGTTATTTGATGTGATATGATGAAGGCTTCACAATCAAAGACCCTTCGTGTTTTACGAACTTATGCCAGTCATTTTCTACGTTTAATACGTTTGTTTCTTTTGATTCGTCATTATCTTTCTTTTTCGACCTATGCATGTGTTCACAAATCTGTTCCCAAGTTCCCAACTACCTTCTGGTTCCTCTTCCTTGATTTATATCTGCCTCCCAAATCTGTGTTGTTATAGTTCCAATCTCTATAGTTCTGCTGTTTTAGTTTTGAATGAGACTCAATGGGACTTCGATTTGCTTTTTTATATCACACTGCAACAGATTGTAAATCGACTTTTTTTCAACAATAGAGGACAATGCCCTTTGGCGCTATGTGGATACGTTTCAAAGTAGAAAGCAACTCATTTGTTTTCCTCTTCGTGCACCCTTTGTCACAGTATTCTGCACAACATTCCAATAAATATATGTAAAAAATGTTTTCTCTTCCTTTCTTATGCCGGCTTGATCCTTCTGGTATCTCATGCGTCTTCACGTAATCTGATTTTTTCTCTTGTTGATATCCGTGTTCTCTCGAATTGCTTCACATCCCGAAACAAATCATTGTTAAGAGAATCCCTAAAATTTCACCTTTATTTGCATGGTTCTCCCAATGCTTTGTGCCCGTAAACTTCGCTCGTTATGGATGACCATTTTCATCGATGTTTCTCTTCGAGGTTACCAAAAACAACTGGAATTACGTAAGAAATAAATTATTCGTTGGACTGTTACGACATCTAAACACCCAAAAGGAAAGCGTATTCTTGAAATTTCGAGGAGCTCGTAAATCCAAGCTATAGACGCAATTCTTAGGTAACGGAGACAATCCGCGCTTGCCGCTTCCCTGGCACCGCCCCAGTTTCTCGCGGTCCCTTCTGGCGGCGGCGGCAGCGGCGGGCGACAGCCTGACAGTCGCAGGGCGGAGCGCGGCGCAGGTGCAGATGCAGCGCTGCGGAGGGGCGCGCGGCGGCGGTGACCGCTCGGGGTCACCTCCCACGCCCCCGACGCGCTGGCACGCCCTCTCCACCTCGCCCCGCCCCTCCCCTCCCGCTCCACCAAACCCCGTCTCGCCCTCCTCCCTTCACCCGCTCCGCCTCGCCTCGCCCCGCCCCACCCCGCCCCGCTCCGTCTCGCCTCGCCCCGCTCCGCCTCGCACCTCCCCGCCCCGCTCCTCCTCGCCCCTCCCCTCCCCGCTTCGCCAAGCCCCGCCTCGCCCTGCTCC